>MCJB01017751.1:30234-94844 GCA_002018475.1 Nicotiana obtusifolia | reverse complement strand
TACGGTTGTTCTTGGAAAACCTTTAAAGGAAGGATTATATGTAGCTTGGATATATCGAACAAAACCAGTAGAGGAAGGAAAACTATAAGACAAACCCTCTAGCTTAGCAATATTTTCTCTATCCCTTTGTTTATCGTAACTAAGAATTCCTCCTGTTGTAGGGTTATATTTAGTTTGGATACCCGAAGATGCGTCATGTGCTACCCCCCATGCTCGGTTCCAAAATAAATACCCCCCGCCCGCTTTGACCATTCCTTGGGATGTTTTTTTAATAAGTGAGTTCTAATTTTACCCATCCCACCTTCATTACCCCCAGTTCTAAACATCCACACATGTCCACAAAGACCACAAATAGCCGTCTGATTTTCCTTGTTCTTCTGTACAAATTCGCAAACCTCAGATCTATCCTTGCATTGAACCGGGGCTCTAGTGGGAGGTACGGGAGGAGGCAAGTCGGACTGAACTTCAGGTGGTCTAGCATCAAATTCATGTTGTTCTTCTAAATTAACCCCAATTTCATAATTAAATTCCGCTTCTAGATTTTGTGAATCAAGAGGATTAAAGGAGCTAAAATCATGATAATATTGATGTTCCTCTACGTGTTGATTAGAAGTAGAACTACCAATAATTCCTTTACCCTTATTTCCCGAACGACCACGTGCCCTTCCCACACTACTAGTTCCAATTGAACCTCTTTGAGACATAATTATAATTTATAGCAATAAGCAAATAAAATAACCAACCAATAAAATAAATATATCACAAAAATATAATTAAAGAGTAGAGATAGGAACGACCAACCAATATAGCCGTATAATTGAGATGAAGTTGAAACTTGAAGCTTCAATTGATAGCAAGTTAGCAACTCCAAGTAAAACTTGATAAATAATAACCAAAATTGTGGAATTTAGATTTACACAAGTAGCCAATGTAACAAAATAGCAATATTGTAGATGATTTTGAGAGAATTAGAGAGAGTTTGATGATTTTTTTGAATAATATGATGAAATAATGGGGTATTTATAAGAAAAAATAGTTAGGGGGGGTTATGGGGTGGTTATGGGCTGCAAATAGCCGTTTTTGGCCGTTGCCCAACGGCTATTTCATCAATAGAGCCGTTGGCCAACGGCTATAAATTAAAGAAGAAGGCTGCCCAGCAAACCGGTCCGGTCCGGCCGGTTCCGGCCCTAATTTTATCTGGTTCGTCCGGTTTTAAACTGTCACACCGTCTCGCTACCGGACCCCTATCCCCCCACACGTATTTGGTCCGGTTCTAACCGGTCCGGGCCGGTTAGAACTGGACCAATAGCCACCCTTAATGGGTACCGACTCTGGTGTACTCATACTATGCTTTTACACATTTTTATGAAGGTTCTGATACTGGTACCCTTTACACTGAGTAGGAGTGTGTTATTGCAGGCTTTGTGGTGAGCTTTTACACTGTTTCGATATGCAGCATATGAAGTCCCCGTCCTTATTTATCTCCTGTATATTTTCTTTCTCACAAACAATTGTGATTATGTATTCAGACATGTACTTATTCAGTAGTTGCTTGTGTACTTGTGTCACCTAGTTCATGGGAGTCGTACTGTTTTGGTCGCGTTTAGACCATGCTATACTGTATAATATATTCCACTACTTTGAGGTTATTCCTGATGTTATTACTATATAACTCTATTAATCAAAGAGAATTTGACTTTATTCTATAAATTATGAGTTGGTTTGCTTAGAAAGTACGGCTAGGCACCATCAGGATCTGAGGTGGGTTTTTGTGCTGTGAGAAGTTGATATCATACCTCTAGGTTCATATAGGTCACACGAGTCACGAACAGGTCTAGTAGAGCCTTGTGGATCGGTATGGAGACATTTGTACTTATCTCTGAGAGGCTACAGGATGTTAGAAAATTTCCGTTTCTTGATTCCTTATCGTAAGACTTTATCTCGGCTTGAAGCCTATATCTTCAGTTCCCTCTTACTTGTTTATACCCGATGTTGAGAAATCTTTATCAGTTGTGATTCAGCGATTTGTGGTAATGTTGCCCATGCGGTGTGAGATGTTTTCCCTATGTTGAGGATTGATTACTATTATTGCTTTGAAGAGGGGTTTCCATCTATAGCCGCCCTAGTGCTGTTGTCACCCACGAATTTGGGGCCTTACACCATATATTGTGATGCTTCACGTGTCGATTTTGGCGTAGTGGTAGTGCCGAGTGGTAGGGTGATTGCTTACATCTCATGAAAGTTGAAGCCCGTGAGGAGGACTATTTGGTTCATAATTTTGAATTTAGCACTCGATCCGGCTGAGGGAAGGCATTTGGCTATGAAAGTTCTAACCTTTATAAATAGAATTATGAGATTGAACATTTCTGACCAAGTCGATCTCTTGCTTGTGTGGTTGCACAGTTGTCTTTGTTTGAGTGTATTAGAGCTTGTCAGTGTGATGATCTACATTTGCTTGTCCCTAGGGAGACGGTGTGTGGGTGGTGCTAAGGATGTGGTCCTTCGTAAGTTGGTGTTTTGTTGACTTCAGGGTCAGACTTATGTTTCCTGTATTGATGGTTCGATGGAGATGATCATTGAGGAGGTGTATTAGTTTTGTAGTACTTTATTTATATGGATAGTGTATAGATGTATCATGATTTGAGGAAGCATCATGGGTATCAAGGATCAAGAAGGACATTAATAAGCATGACTCTCGGTATCTGATTATCAGCAGGTCAAGGATGAACAATAGGGGTTGTGTGGTTTACTTCGGAAGGTGGCTATACCTGCATAGAAGTAGGGGCACATCATTGTGGGCTTTATGGTAGGGTATCCACAGGATTTGAGGAAGGTGGTTCAATTTGGGTCATCGTGGGAAAACGATTAAGTCTATGCATTTCATTTGGTGATGGCTACTTACATTTTGGAGGGTTTTGGATATGACAAGAAGGATTTACTTGAGCTACAAAGGGAATGTGAATGCTTGATTATCATCTTGGTATACTATACAATCTTGAGTTTTTTATGACTCGATGGATATTTTGGTTGTTCATTGGTGGAATGAAACATATTCTTGTGGCGTGTGTATGAGTGTAGACATGGGAGAATCAATTGATTACATAGTAGTGGTCCTCATGGCAAGGTCATGGAAAGAGTTGAGATTATACAGGTGGGCTATCTCATGTGAGAAGATTTGAGGTGGTACAGTTTCTTATGAGGTTGCCACGAAGAGTGTTACCTTCCATCCAATGGGATGTATGTACCATGATGTGAGTCTCGATAACTTTAGGAAGATGGCATGACTATCAAGAGGTTGAGTATGCATTTGAGCTGATGATTTGGGATGTTTTATTATTAGTGCAACATGGGCTCATCAGAAATTCAGATGAGTAACAGTGTGGGGTCATGGTAGTTAAGGAGGAAAAGTCATTCTGAATTCTTGGGTTATGTGATTCTGGCTTAAAGCCAAGTGGGAAAGCCTACTATCAACGATTTGGATCACAAGGTCATGTGTTATTGTAGTCATGGACTTTGGTGCGCTTACAGATTACTTCTGGCTTGAGGAGGATGACTTCGATATTGATTCGGGCAAGGGATTTATTGGACGCGTGTTATATTTCACCTAGTTGTTATATGTTGGTTGTGTAATGGCTTAGGTTGTATATTCTTTGGTGGATGTAGTGTGTAAAGGGAAAGCATTTGCATTCTTTTGGGTATTCATGTACTGATGGAGCACTAAATGTTCGGCATGTTTGGCTATGTACTTCGGACTAGGACTGAGTGGGTGACTCTTGAGGATGGTTATAGTGGGTTCAAGATTTAATATGTGGTACCTGAGGATTTTTGGATTCATCGTGCGATTGAGGAGTTGAGATTGACGTTGGATTGGCAAAGAAACTTGGGGTATTCCTCTAATATCATCGGCTCTACGAGGCAATGTTTAAGAGATGGAAAAAACAACTTCAGATTCATAGAAGGTCTATTTAGAGAAGGTTTTTCAGTTTAAGGTTCTATTGGGTGTATAAGAGAGAATATGTGTCTTACGAGTCTTAGGACGATGAGATTTTGTGTTGGGATCACTTATGACGAGTTTTGACTAAGGTCCATATTGTATTGGAAAAGAGTAGTGTGGAGGCGGTTCATGAGTAATCTGAAGAAGTTAAGTCTGTTAATAGTGGCTAGGATCAGCATGGTAATAAGAGGTAATCAATTCCTTACGAATAACAATCCTTTGCTTGTGTTTGGGGCAATAAATTTCGAGTTGGCTAGTCTGCCTGACTTCGTTGATTTAGGGAGATTCAGTTCTGATGACTTGGTTAGGTAGAAAGTGATTTTGAAGAATTTGTGATAACTTTTTACCACGACTTCAGGTTGATGAATTCTACGAAAACGCGGAGGTTGTTGCATGTTGTGATTTTTCTCCTGAACTGTGTTAAGTGGAAGGCTTCTACTCGATGGAGTGTGTATCCTATTGTGATTCAGAGGTGATAGAGGGATTCTCACATTTTTGTGTTGTGGAATGATAGAAACGGTGAGCCATGTGGGATTGAGATTGAATGGACAAGATTGCAGTGTTTAGTTTTATAAGGGATGGCATGATATTTTGACAGCATGAGGATTTTATATGTTGAAAAGAATGTTAGCAATATCTTATATCATTTGAGGAGAGAGTGTGTGGTAGAAGGCCCATTGTGTTTTGATTTCCGGATGTTTGACTAGTACAATATAGATCATTGTGGTTGTAACGGTAGATGATCAGATTTTTGCTACGTGGTGCGGAAGGCTCATGAGAGTACCTCTTGTGAGGCAATTTTGCATGCGTGATGTATCAGTCAAAGTGGGGGAGATAAAGATCAGGTTTGGAGATTTTGTGTTCGAGGTTTAGAGATTTGATCCTTATGGAGGCAGATTATTCTGTTGATGGTAGACTGTTAAAGTGTGTTAATGGCTAGACAATGGATGGTTTATGTTAATGAAGAGGTTATTGTGGATTTTGGGAAGTTATCTACCTATTCCGGAATGATCGTAACCATATTAGGGGCTTTTTGGTAGATTTATAGAGAATGAGTATTCAATACTGGATGGGACTTTCATACTTAATGCAGCTTCTTTTACGGGTGTGTCATCAACCTGAAAATGTTATTCTTGCCCTGATCTATTTTATATATTACTTCCTCGTTATATGAGTGAGATGGCTCTTGAGATATTGATCTATTTATTGCACCGGAGTTGTGCTTGTCTTTTTGCAATGCTCTATGTTATCCATCTTCTTGTAGTTATGTTTATGCACGGTATTTGCTTGTTGTTGATACCCATGTGTTTGATTGGCATGACTATTTTAACTCAATGAGCAATCCCGTGTGGACCATATGACGGGTGTATCGAGTAGCACACGCCAACGGTATCATATTTGGACACAATTTCTGTTGCTTACGCTATGTGTTCTGTTTCTACCTTGTGGGATGGATTCATAACATCATGCTTTTTATGATTGTATTTTCTAGGCTTGTTGGACAGTTCTCTCATTTGGTTCTCTTTTTGTCATTTGCTACAGTTGAGTTGTTTCTTGCTTGGTGCATGGATTACGTTGTATGTGGTTCTAGATGGTAAATGGTGTGGCTTATCGGTCGAGCAATTTGTACTAGTTGAGACAAGTTTATTGGACCTAGAATTAGTGCAATCGAATTTGTACAATGTATTTTGGGAGACGGATGAAATTAATCAACTCAATATTTTTCAATGTTTCTTGCCGAGTGAGAGGACCCCATGACTTATTGATTTGGCAGGTGGTTTTGAGTTTCTACAAGTTTATTTCATCATTAACAGTGTTGCGAAAGTTTGGAACAAGGTTCTATTTGATATGAGGTGTATTACTGGTACCAAGTTTGGTAATGAGCAGATATTGTGGTCAGAAGGTATTGTTATAGGCATATGAGCGATGGAGTTCATCGTGTGGTTATATCTTGGGAGCATACTTATGGTTTAATAGAACTTGTTAATTTTGATACATTGTATGCATACATGAAGCGGTGCTAAGAGGAAGTTCCAAATGTTGGAATTTGATTCTAAGGATTGTAAGCTAAAGAGAAAGGAAGAAAATTCAGTTGGATTGTGTAATGACCTTATGTGATTTGAGGTGACATTAGATAACCCATGTGTATGTGTATAATGAGCTATATAGTGATTTGACAGCTTTTAAATGACTTTTAGCACGTTCGAGGATGAATTAATGTTTCAGTGGGGGAGAATGTAACGACCGGACCGGTCGTTTTGAGCTTTAGTATTTTGTTAAATAGTTTGAGACCTTGAGTAGCTTCAAATGATGTATTATGACTTGCGTATAAGGTCGGTTTGATGTTAGCAGGGTCCAAGATTGATTTGATAGAATGATTCTCAAATTTGAATTATTTAAGTTGGAAGAGTTGACAAGGTTTGACTTTTAAGTAGAGACTTCGGAATTGGGATTTGATAATTTCAATAAATTTGTATTATAAATTTGGACTTGGGTGTATGTTCGGATTTGAATTTTAATTTTCCTAGAAGGTTTTGGCTCTATTTGTTAAAAGTTGGCAATTTGAAAATTTGAAAAATTAAAAAATTCGTGAGTTAATTCGGAAGTTGACTTTAGTATAATGGGACTCAGATTGTTGTTTTGAGACCTTATGTAGGTCCATTTTGTTGAGTAGAACTGGTGTGTAAAGTTCGATTTGTGATTTAGGGTGTTTAAGTGTAATTCGGACGAGTTCATCGAAGTTTGAATATTTGGAACTTAAGAGAATGATTTTTATCTTCGGTTCTTGAATTTGATGTTGTTTAAGGTGTTTTGAGACTTTGGATAAGTTTGGATATTAAATTTAGATTTGTTGGTGTGGTTGGATATGGTCCCCCAGGGCTCAGGAGTGGATTGATTTCAGATCTTTTCGGATCATATTGGCAGTTCTGGTTCTTTGCACCTATGGAGGTTTTGTCACATGTGATATTGCTTTTGCGGGGTTGGTCGCTTCTGCGATTTTGGTGTATTCTAGGGATTTGTCGCTTCTGTGTAACATGGAGTGCAGATGTGCGTCCGCACCTGCGGAGTTTGTGGACACATATGCTAGGAGCTAACTAGGAGAGGATGTTCGCATGTGCAAAGATTTGGTGCCCATGTGAGAGCGCAGCTATGAGAGGGAGACGCATGTGATTGGAGGTCTTGGATTTGCGTGATTGGAGGGTTAGATCATGGTGTTGACACGATTCGTGGTTGAAGCTAGCACAGTAATAGGTAAGTCTTTTGCCAAACCTTGTTAAGAGGGAAACCCCAAGGATTTGACTTGATTGCTATGCATTTAAGATATTAGAGGGGTGGTGTATATACGTGGTGGTGAGTGTATATGTACTTACCGAGTTTATATCATGATCGGGGTAGAACTGGAATGTTGTGTGCATTGTTTTAAGTGTGTACTCATTTAATTCATAATTTATTTGGCATATGTGTCTCTGTTTGCTCTCTTATCCATGTTAGGAATCATGCATAGGATTATGATTATTTATAAAGGCATGTGAACTTATCCTTGATATGTTAAATTGCTTAAATTATTCTATGTCATATAGAGATTCCATGAGTTCATAGCTGTATGATATATATTAAGTCCTTGTGCATCTTTTATCTGTAAATTCTTGGGCATATACATATATATCATATTTGGATACTTAATGTGGGCAGAGATTTTATGACAAAAATCAAGGTCGTGTAGTTGAAATATAGTTATGGCACAGCATGATGATCAAATATTGATTTATGAGGGATTGCTATTATGCCCCTCTTTGCGCTTGGATTTGGTACCGTCCCTCCGGAGTCTGGTGATAACCCATGTTACTTTGGGTACTGCGAGTGTGGTAGGTACATGGATCTTGTACTGGGTCGATACATGGATTTTATATCAAGTTATTGTGATACATGGATTTCGTATTGTGATACATGGATCTTGTATCGAGGTACATGGATCTTGTACCAGTATGAGCATGCATTTATATTCTTGATTCATTTAGAGATATTCATTTTAATGGTAAATATTGTATGCCATATATATGTGCTAGTTAGGAGCCTCGACTCCGTTGATTGAAGCATGTTGGCCTTACTTGCCATACTTGAGAAGTGTTATGATTATCTGTTGAATTGGAAAAAATATTCTTTAGGTATTTCGCATGTCCTATATCTTGATACATGTTGATCATGAGGATATTAGTGTTTCAGCTATAGGCTTGTTATCATTTCTGTGTTTTAAGTATTCAGATGTATCTAGCTTCGCCACTACTTCTTCGAGGTTTGACTTGTGTTTACTGGGTACCAACTGTGGTGTATCCATACTACGCTTCTATACATTTTTGTGCAGATAGTAGAATTGGGTAGGAGCCCTTTAAGCATTGTAGGAGTGTGTTATTCAAGTCTTTGCAGTGAGCTGCTACGCTGTTCTATCAGCAGCATATGGAGTGCCCGTCCTTAATTATCTCCCGTCTATTTTCTTTCTCCTAGACAGTTGTGATTATGTATTCATACTCGTACTTATTCAGTAGTTTCTCATGTACTTGTGTAACGTAGTTCGTAGAAGTTGTACTGTTTTGGTCGCGTTTAGACCATGTTATACTTTTATCAAATATTCTACTGCTGTGAGGTTATACCTGTTGTTATTATGATATCACTCTGTTAATTAAAGAAAACTAGAATTTATTATGTTAATTGTGAGTTGGCTTGTTTATCAAGTACAGCTAGGTGCCATCACGGCATGAGGTGGGATTTTGGGTGGTAACAACTACAGTCAAAACAAGCGTATCAACATCTCAAGAATACCACATTATGCCCAAATGATATGTCATAAACTATAATATAATTTCTAACATGATTAAAATACGCTTACGTAGTCATACAACCGAATAAAGCATGATTCAAAAGAACAAACAAGCAAACAATGTATAAAGAAGCCGAAAATTACCCCAAACATGGTATAGCCTTAATGCACGTATATACGTTTGTCAGTTCACATATACGCCATCCCCAAATAATGTAGCATATAATATAAAAGTCCAATTTGTAGAAAATTCCTTCATAATAAGGTTAGGCAGGAGAGTTACCTCCTTTCGAAATCGCTTCAACTCTTTAATAAAGCTTTTCCTTTGAAATTCTCCTCCAAACGACCCAAATCTAATCAAATAATATTTAACGGGGTCAAATAAAGTCATAGAATTCAATTTCAAATAATAAAGTTTCAATCTCTAATCAAATCTCAAAAAGTCAACAAAAATTAACTAGGCGCACATGGTCAAAACCTATGTCCAAGGTCAAACTCCATTGACCCATAACCACACGAAATATGTAATTAATATCTAAATTATAGTCCAAATTGTTGTTCAGAATTTCAACTTACACTCTCCTAAGTTGTAGGAAAAAAATCCTATATTTTACTCTTAAATTTTATATTTTAGGTATAGAAATCCATGGAGAATCAAGATATATGATCAAATTCAAATAAAATTTACTTACCCTTAAGATTATAGTGAAATTCCTCTTCAAAATCTCCTCCTCTAGTTCTCTAAAACTATAAATTGTCACGACCCAACCCGGAGGGCCATGACGGGCACCCAAACCTTACTTGCTGAGTACCAACGTATATTTTATCTAATCTTTCTTATTAGCTACAAGGGCCGACGAGATCAGTACAATTGGCAGACAATTTCCTAATCAACCAAAATTTTCCAAATAATGACAACAACATGTATAACATGGCCGACAAAGCTGTCATGAAAAACTATACAACAAAAATAAATTTGCCGACAAGGCTATCCCAACTATACAAGAGTCGACACCTGTCTATGAGCCTCTAAAAGAACATAAGTGCTGCAATGCATACCAAGACCACGCCAAGTCCGGAGAAGGGGTCTCGCCAATAAACGCTGAACTGGCAGCCTACTATGGTGGGGGAGCTTCGTCTACCTGCCTATCAGGACCTGTAGCATGACATGCAGTGTCCACAAATAAAAGGACGTCAGTACGAATAAAATACTGAGTATGTAAGGCTGGAAAGCATAAGTAAGAACAATAATGTAAAAAGGAATAGAGAATATACGAACTATAACATCTAGGTATCTCTGAGGGCTACTGACATGAATGCATGATGCATATATATATATATATATATATATATATATATATATTATAAACTTTTAGAATATACGCCTCTGTGGGCATCATTATCATCATATCGTAACCGACCCTAATAGGCTCGGTAAAAACGTACCCGGCCATCATAAGGCTCGGTAGAATCATACCCGGCCACGTGGAGCTCGGTAAAACCCAACTGATCAGTGGTTGTACGATAGGTGCCATACCCGGCCGACTATAGCACGGCTCGGTAGAGTAAAACAGATACATATATATGATGCGTTCTAGACTCATTGGAATCACATTTTGAACCTTTCGGAGTGACGTAAGGTTGGTATCCTCCGTACACATTATTAGGACTAAATACTCATCAAGAATCTTATAAGAATCAGGAAGTACCAATAACATTGATAACATAAACATAAAGAAAAGTAATATCAGCATAAATCGTTCCATAAGAAGGGAAACAATGTAAGTACTGCTAGCCTCTAAGAGTGGAGTACCTTTGGAGGCTCGTTCATTGCATTATGTACAATCAGAGTCGTGCAAAAGAAGAAAAGGGACAGTCTCACATACCTTGAATATACTGCCCAATCTCAAGGTATGAAATATCAACGACTCCTTAGTCTACAATAAGAGGAATGACACTATCGTTATCGTTTAAGCGTCGTAACTATTATGTATCAACCGAACCTATTTTACGATGAAACGGACAGCACCTCCCCTATTTATATGACTTCCCACAAGTTAAAGCAATCAGAAAACAGCCCAAACAACATCAATAATAATCATCTTGACCCTCCCCAAACAGTCCACCAACCAACAACATTACTAGCAAGCCTTTCGACATATATCTCGCAAGTTCTAGCTTCAACGACTTAGCCGTAACTTGGATAATCTTAAATACATGTAGGGTAAGAGGTTCATTACCTTTAAACAGAAATAACAACTCCAATTTCACCTTAATTGACCACGAAATATCCCTCCAATGCTGCCACAAAAACAAGGGACCGAAGCTAGCAATCAATTAGGGTTTTTCGGTACTAGAATCACTTTAGAAGGTTTGAAATCACCTAGGTTGATATTAACACTTGAGGGAGTATTTTACAGAGCATAAACAACTTAAAACAACCTCCCACACGAGCTGTAACAACACAAAAATCAGCAACAACAAGAAGAATAAGGAACTTACTAGCGCCACGGGATTCCCGACACTTGATTTGTGTTGTTTGCCCTTTGTTTTAGTCTTGGATCATGAGAGAACCTTGAGAGGGTGTTCTTAGGGTTCTAAGGTCTGCATATACTGAAAACAAATGACTTAAAACCGGGCTTGAGGCGTGTTATATACATCTACAAGTCTTAACCGTCTATATGGGCCCCACCAAGAGCTGCTTGGCGCAGTCTCGCAAAAACGCAAAGATCTCCCAACTCGGAGATCGTATCGACAAAAGGTTTAATGCGTTAGAAACTATACTCATGGAGATTAAATTTGGTGGGTATATCACTCCGTAATTACAAGTAAATTGGGAGAAAGACTTAGTGACATTTGACCTAAAGTATGAGTAAATTTATGAACGTAAGTTGCGACAACTTTTGTCGACTTTTGTTTCATAAATTGTTTGACTTCAAGAATTATGAAATGGTTATTATATGATTCAAATACCTTAAAACATAACCTCTTGGTAATATTAATCACCTCTAGATTTACCCGAAAATACGAGTTACAACATCCTTGATTCGTTTAACTTCTAGTACTTGTTAACCACTCTTATACACCCTTGTATTATTTAAGACCAATAGGACTAAATTCTTATCATCTAAAAGATAATATCTTCTCGGACTTACGTAGACTAACTTACGGCGTAAGCTAACGTATGCAAATATGGGTTGTAACATAAATGACGAAAATGAGCTAAATCCTAAAATCTGTACATAAAATACCCTTGGCCAAGTTCCTTAATCGCGATAGTGACAGGCCCAATTCAGCTGCTCCCCCAAGCTATACGATTGCAACTCTCCTCATGTGATCAAGAAGAGCAACTGCCCCGCAAAAACCCTCGTATGCAATCGCGAACATCCTAAGGCAATCATAATGCTTCTCCGGCCTACACTATGTGATCGCAAGACTAGCCACGCGATCGCGAAGAACAAGACCATCCCTGCCACCATCTTTCTATGCTATCGAAAAATATGCCATACAATCACGAAGAACACTATTGACTGTAGAAAAACTAGCAACTATCTTAGCTCAAAATGGTCTGAAACCACCTCGAAACTCACCCGAGCCCCTCGGAACTCCGTCCAATCATCCTAACAAGTCTATATACCCTATAAAAAATTTTCTATTGGATCAAAACACCACAAGAAATATCGAAATCAATAATCAAGTATGAAACCAAAAATCTCAAATTCCCTTTAAGTTCAAAATTTCAACTTTCTACTAGAAGCGTTGAATCAATCTCGGGCGAACCAAGACTCAAATAAAATATATGTACAAGTCCAAATTCATCGTAGGAACCTATATAACCTCCAAAAAACAGTATTGGGGTCATTAATACATAATGTTTACTTTGGTCGACTCTTTTAACTTTAACCCTCAAATTAGAAATGCAACGACCCGGTATGTCGTTTTGTGAATTGTAACCCCGTTCCCCCATTTACTGCTCCTTTTATGCTTTATAGATTTTATGTGACTTGCTGGGGTAGTTGGTTTGGGTCCGGAGGGATTTCAGAATGAATTGAGACACTTAGTTTTAAAGTTGTAAGCTTAAGTTGAAAAGGTTAACCGGGTGTTGACTTATATGTAAACGACTCCGAAATGGAGTTTCAATGGTTCCGTTAGCTTCGTCGAGTGACACTAGACTTAGAAGCGTGTCCGGATTGTGATTTGGAGGTTCGTAGTTGAATTAGACTTGAAATGGCAAAAATTGGAAATTTAGAAGTTTGAACGAGAGTGGATTTTGTGGTTACCAGGCTCGGATTGGTGTTTCGAGAGTTGCAGTAGGTTGGTGGTGTCATTTTTGACTTGTGTGTGAAATTCGGGGTCAATCGGACGTGATTTGATATGTTCCGACATCCTTTGTATAAGTTGGAATTCCTTAGTTTCACTAGGCTTGAATTGGGGTGCGATTCATGTTTTTGATGTTGTTTTGGGTGATTTGAGGGCTCGACTGAGTTTGTATCGTGTTTTAGGACTTGTTGGTATGTTTGAATGAGGTCCCGAGGGCCTCATGTTGATTTCAGATGTTTAACGGATCAAAAATGAGACTTAGTGCACTGCTGAAGCTGGAGTCTGCTGGTATAATCGCACCTGCAGAGCATTGATCGTAGGTGCAAGCTGGGAAGCGCAGAAGCGGAGGTTGGACCGGGGACTGTGGAGCACAGATATGGAAGGCATTCCGCAGGTGTGGACTCGCACCTACTCGTGGAGGATCGTAGAAGAGGAAAAGAATTGAGGAAGCTAGTCCCCAGAAGCGGATTGTTTGCGCTGATGCGCGCCCGCATAAGCGGGGATTTCAACCGCAGAAGCGGTTGGTCGGCTTAGTGGCTTCCGTAGATGAGGATGATTGACAGAAAAGTAGTGTCGTAGTAGCGGATAAATTGGGTGCGGAAGCGAGAATGCTGCGCAGATTATTTAAAACGAAGGATCCGAGATTTTCACTATTTTTAACATTTCAAGCTCGGGATTTGATGATTCTTGAGGGGATTTTCGGGGGAATTCTTGAGGTATGTCACTTGTGGTTTAATTTATTTAATAATTGTATTTCCTCATTAATTTTCCCATCTAGTTTATGTGTATTTAAGGTGGAATTTGGGAGTTTGAAGCTAGGGATTTGGAGAATTTGATTTGGGGATTTGGGTGGCGATTTGTGTCGGATTTTTGTAAATTTTGTGTTGTTGTACTCGGGGTTGAATGGGCTTTCGAGTTTTGTGACTTTTATCAGATTTCTGGACGTGGGCCTGGGGGCCGGATTTTGAGTCGACTATTGACTTTTGATTAATAACTAAGTATTTCCTTATGGAATTGATTCCTTTAGCCCGTGTTGATTGTATCGCATTGTTTATGGCAAGATTCGAGGCATTCGGAGGCCGTTTCGCGAGGAAAAGGTGTGTTGGAGTAGAGATTTGCTCGGATTGAGGTAAGTAACACTTCTAAACTTGTCCCTGAGGGTTCGAAACCCCGAATTATGTGTTATATGATTAGTGTTGAGGTGACGTACATGCCAAGTGACAAGTGTGTAGGCGTGCACCGTAAGAACTATGACCCAGTCGATTCCATGGAACTGTATAGTGGATTTATCTTGTTGATATCCATGTTTTCATCATGTGATAAGTAATTGAGCTGCAAATCGTGCTAGAAATCTTTTTTAGGCTATATGCCGGTACTGTTGGGACCCATTTTGGTCGATTCTTGCTATTGACTTATTGAATAGACTGAAATTTCGTACTCAGTCATATTTATTCATTGCATATCATATCTCAGTATCCGTTGCTATTTATTTCTATATCATATCATCATTTTTTGGCTAGTTTCATGACATTGTGATCCCGAGCGAGAGAGAGACTAAAAAGATTAATGACTGATTGAACCAAGGGCCTGATTGAGAGTGACAGTTATGGGATCGGGCTACACGTCGCAGCATGTTTTATTGACTTATGCCTGGATCTGGCTTATTATAGCGCTTGGGCTGAAGAAGCCCCTCCGGAGTTTGTACACACCCCTAGTGAGCGCAGTTGACTATATTGAGGGATGGATCTTCCCTGGACATGGATATTGTCTGAATCATTTATATTTGGGGATGGATCTTCACTTGAGCTGGATTGGCCTTATACATTACTGAGTGACTAACTGTCAGGTTATGTATATATATATGGGATGAATCTTTCCTGGGCTGGATTGGCCATATACAGTACTGAGCGATTGAGTATTCTGAGAGTGTGGGTACACGAGGCTTTCAACGTAGTGCATTGGCATGTAGATGTAGAGAGGTCATACTCCTCATATCATTCAGAATATTATCTATTTTACTTGAATTGAGTTTAACTGTTGAACATGAAAGCATGCCTACATTTCTATACTGTTATTTCTATATTGAAACGTACCTACTGACTTCGTCACTACCTTTTAGTCCAAAGGTTAGATTTGTTACTTATTGAGTTGGTTGTACTCGCACTACACCCTGCACCTCATGTGTAGATCCAGGTGCTTCCGGTCACGCCTGTTGCTGAGTTGTGGAGTTCGGATTTTAGGAGACTATCGAGGTAGCTGCTTGGCGTTCGCAGACCTTGTCTCTCCCTCCTTATTTTTCATTTTATGTTTCAGCTTTTATTACCTAGATGGTGTATTAGACTATGTATTTATGTAGTACCCGATGACGTCCCTGTTTTGGGAGAGATTTTATATTGAACTATGATTTATTACTCTGTTTTTTAAAATGGTTTTCCTTAATTTTAACTGTTTCCGTATCTTTCAAAGCTTTAGAGCGTTGGAAATGTGTAAGGCCCAGAAACTTTCGCCAAGGAATTTAAGATTTCGTGGTGTCGATGTAGGCTCACGTGTTTGAGGGTTGTAGAAATTCTTTGTAGCTTGGAGTTTTTGGGAAGAACAATGCCCTGGGGAGTAAAGGAAAAATTTTGGCAGAAAAAGACATTTCTGCGGCCCACAATGCGGCCGCAGAATGGCCACAGAGTGAAGCAGTGCTGGGAAAGTGTGGAGGAAGGTCTACGGTACATTATGCGACCTCAGACCAGGTCTGCAGTGTATTATGCTACCGCATAACTTGTCTGCATACCGCATAACGGCCGCCAACTGAAGTAGTGCTGCCAAGTTCTGGAGGGCCTTTTCGCAACCCATTATGCGGGCCGCATGCTGATTGTGTGCTACGGTCTACGATCGAAGACCCGGTTTCGGCAAGTTTAAGTTTTAAAAATCTTACCCGATCCCATTTTTATAAAAAGGCATTGGGGGTCATTTATAAGGGTTTCATCTGATATTTTTAGAGAGAGGTGAGAGTATCTTAGAGAGAGAAAGAGAATACCTAGTCATTTATTCATCAATTCTTGCTCAACGCTTGAAGATTTCAAAAGGATCTTGCTAGGACTTCAAAGAGGTAAGAATTTCTTCACCCAATTCTTCAATTACGAGTTTGGGGTAAAGATGCATGATTTGGAGTATGATTCTTGGTTGTGAGAGTATTATGTATATATGCATGTACCAATAAGGTTTGTGGAGAGATTGTTGAGCTCAAATAAGTAAAGATTGGGTTGTGGAATGAAGGAAATCTTGTAAAAGAACATTGTAGCAAAATTTGCACACCTAGTGTTTCATAAAATGCTCAAATGTGCTGAAACCATGAATATCTTCCTAATTTGTGTTCAATTTTATTATGACTGAAAATAGATTGGTATTGCTAGGACTTTCGGAACGTTGTAGTGATTTAAGGAAAACGCAGATCGAGGTATGTTGGCTAAACTCCTATCTTTGAATTGAATCCCATTGTATTCATGTAATTTATGTAAGTTCCAAGTTGTTCATGAAAAGATGTGAAAGAAGTATGAAACGAGATGATTGGTATAAAAAGGATAATGTCTCGAACGAGACGGCCTAGCCGATCGAGTCGTGATCGGACGCCATGCCGCACACATGATGGTGATTATGCTGGAAATTGTAATTGAATTTGTGATTATGGTTGATGTCTCGAATGAAGGTTTGATGTTGTTATGGCTTCCACTGTTATTATGATTATTCTTACTTGTATTATTTATCATTCTATCGAGAGGGTGTTAGGTGCTGCATCTTTAATGGATGCAGGTAGTTCCACAGCAGGAGACATTGATCAATGATAGCGGTACACCCTCTTCCCTGCTGACTTGGTGAGTCCCACTTCATTCCGGGGTCATGTATCTTTTGTTCCTTGTGTATTGTGTTTGAGGTATGCGAGGACCTTGTTGCCGGCATTATCATAATATTCTTCTATATCTATTAGAGGCTTTGTACACATAGTGTGGGTTGTATATTGGTGCTGGGGAAGTCAAACAATGTTATGATGTTTTGAATTACTTGTTCCATTTCAGACCTTGAAAAATGTGTGTGAAATTTGAGACTTTAAAATGAAGTAACTAATGGTAATAATTTGGTATTGTATACATAGTCTCTTTATGGTCTAATCAACGAAAATATGTATTCTCTTTAGTCATAAGTGAGTTTAGGTAGAAAGTACCTAACATGCTTGCTTGACCGGGTTTACTCGGTTGAGCATCAGTCGCGATCCCCGAGTTTGGTGCGTGACATCTGCGGACTGTAGAATGGTCGCAGACCTGACCAGTCTAACCAAAGATTTTTGAGGACCATTTCACGGTCAGTTTGCGGATCGCAGACATGATCTGCTGTGCATTGTGCGATCGCAAAGTTGAGATCGAATGGTCCATTTCTTGATTTTTATAACCCGACCCCATTTTGTTAAATAGCCTTTGGGGCTTATTTTCGGGTGATTACCTGATGGTTTTAGAGAGAGGTAAGAGCATTTTAGAGAGATAAGGAGGAAACGTAACACTAATTATTCAATCTTGCACCAACCTTCAAGAATCAAAGAAAACCAACTACTGGATTTCATCTATTCGGGTAAGTCCTACTTCTAAGTTTTCATGCAAGAGGTTATGAGTTCTTGTATAATATGGGAGTTGGAAATAGGCTATGCATGTGACTATAGGTTGTAGTACGTGGGATTAATGAACTATTTTGGTTAGTTTCTTGTTGAAATTGGTTGAGGGAGGAAGAGATTACCGTTGAAGAGCTTTGTAGTCCATTTTGCAAAATAGGTGTTTGACAAAATTCCTAAGAGAGTGTTTTTCAATATCTTCATATAGATTGTTATTGCTAAAGGTGGTGGGACGTTGTAGTGCCTTAAGGAAAGCTCAAACAAGGTATGTTTTCTAAACTCCTCTTTTAAAATTGAACCCCACAATGGCCTTGTAAGTCCCGTGTTGCTCATTATAAATTTATTATTTCGAACAAGCCTTGTGTCAACAGATATATGCGATCAAATTGTATTCCAAAATTCTACTTTATTGAATTACTATTTGAGAAGGTGATTAAGCATTGGCTGTGTGTTAATAAGTTATGATTTGAAGCATGATTCTAATCAAAACTAGCATGTAGAATTGTGGAAGAAATACCTTGTTGTTGATAATCTATAAGGATGCTCGAAAGTGAAAGAAGGAGGTTGGAGATGGAAAGTGTGGTCAGCATACCAATAATGAGAGTTATACTTGTGCCCAAACGTGGTTGTTTTAAGTAATGTTATGCGTTGTAAGCATTTCCAATGTGTCTTTAGCTCTAATATATATTCCTAAAAAGTATTTCAAGAATTAAACGATGTGTTACTCGTTTATGCTTTTAACTTGTGCTTTGATTGCCAACCCTTTTAATCCATTTCACGGAAAGTAATTCATTGTGTTTAAAGTCTTCATTGCTAATAAACCTAAAGTGGTGATTTATGGAATATTCTATTTGTTGATATTTATGATGATGACCTTTGAAAGTAAAAGAATGAAAATGTGGAATATGAAATACGGCCACCGTATCTTGAAATGAAGAATCATAAGTATGGCTATGAGAGCCAATAAAATTATAATGATGTTGTGAATAGTTGAGGTTGCTAACAAGGCTATACATAGTGTGAAAGGTAATGAGGTGAATATAAAATATAATCGTGTTTTTTTTTCCGATATGTGCAAACCAAAAATATTTTTGAGAGTATCATTAGCAAACCGAGGAAGGTGGGTCATAAGGCCCATACCCGAAACTACACGTGCCGGTGTAAGAGTGGATTGTGATTATTCCCCTTATCTGGGATGAGATTATTCCCCTTAATTGGGATAAAAATAAAAATAGTTGTGAATTGGAAAGTCAACCCACACGGCATATGTGGGAAGGCGACCTAGCTGATCGGGTGGAGATCGGACGTCATGTTGTGTATATGGTAGTACAACTCTTGGTAATACTTTATTTTTCGCATCACATGTCAAACCACATTGTTCGTGGGGAAATGGCCTAGCCGATCGGGCGTGATTGGACTCCGTGCTAAAAACATGGTGGTATATCGATGCTAATGATCTCCCAACCAAAAATATATATTATTTTTGTATTTTGGAAATTGGTATGTTTTAACTGGGCATTTTGATATTGTTGATTGTGACTTGCTTTCTATATGGTCTTCCTTTTCTTATATTGGCATTCCATTTTGAAAGTGGATATTTAGCTTTACATACTAGTACTATGCCATATGAACTAACATCCGTTTTGCCAGGGGCGCTGCATCTTCAATGGATGCAAGTGGTTCATCAGCGGGCGGTTTTAATCCTCGTTAGCAATTACTCTCTATTCAGCAGATTTTGGTGAGCCCTACTTTGTTCCAGGCTTCATGTCATTTGACGTTGTACTTTATGTTTAGAGGTATACCCAGGGCCTTGTCACCGACACTTCCATACTACTTTTCTGTTGTACTTAGAGGCACCGTAGATAGGTTGTGGGTGGTGTTTGATGTTGGGAATTAAACTAGTAAGTGTTGATATTTGGAAAACATGTTTTTCATCATATCTATAAACTTGTAGTATTTTTGAAATCATTAATGAATATCCTTTCGTAATGGGAAAAGATTGTGGAACACTTGACTCCTCTCATGTCTATCACTTGTACTGATTATTATATTGTTAATGGGCAAGGTTGGGTAGAAGACATGTAGTAGGCTTGCTTAACCTAGGTATCTCGGTTGAGCGTCAGTCACGCTCCTCGAGGTCGGGGAGTGACAAAATGTCTGCGTAGTCGGCTTGCCTAGTACCATGTTAGGCACCCTTACGATAGGTTGGTTTTGGGTCGTGACAAGTTGGTATCAGAGCCTAGATTATATAGGTCTCACGAGTCATGAGTAGGTTTAGTAGAGTCTTGCAGATCGGTACGGAGACGTCTGTACTTATCTTCGAGAGACTTCCGAACCCTTAGGAAACTTCACTTTCTTGTATTCTTGTCATGCGGATTTGTTGATTCCGGTAACTAAACTTCTTATATTATATTCTCTCACGGCTGGTGAGGACGCGTGCTACCGGGCAGGATGAACAGCCACTAGTGCAACCAGCTAGGGCCACGAGAGGTCGAGGTCGCGGTAGGGGCCGCAATAGGGGTAGAGGTGCAGCTCATACAGCAGCTAGAGCAGCGCCTGCAGATCCACCAATTGCTCCAGCTCAGGAGCAAGTTCCAGATGTGGTTGAGCTAGTGGGGCCACCTCAGGCACCAGCTATGCCCATTGTGATTCCAGGCCTTCAGGAGGCTTTGGCTCAAATATTGACTATTTGCACTGGCCTCGCCCAGGTGGTTTCGGCTCAGGCTGCACCAGCCACTTCTCAGGCCAGGGGAGGTATTCATATCCCCACCGCTCATACTCCAGAGTAGGTGATGCAAGTACATCAGACACCGAGGGTACTACCAGCCCAGCCGGTTGTAGTTTCTCAGGCCCAGGTGGTCCACGTTATGAATGATGGTGAGCAGAGGAGACTAGAGAGATTTGGAAGACTTCAGCCTCCATCATTTAGCGAGGCTGAGTAAGAGGATGCCAAGGGATTTTTTGATAAGTGCCACCAGATTCTTCGCTGGGCATGTGTTGTGGAGACTAGTAGGGTCACGTTCACTACTTTTCAGTTGGTGGAAGGCTTTTGAGAGGCGTAGGCTAGTTGGTGAAGCACCACTTACATAGAAGGAGTTCTCCGTTCTTTTCTTCGAGAAATTCGTACCGTAATCTCGTAGGGAGCAGCTGCACAGACAGTTTGAGCAGCTACATCAGGAGGGCATATCTGTGACGCAGTACGAGATGAGGTTTTTTGAGTTGGCTCATCCAGCAGTTTGGTTGGTACCCACTAATAGGGAGAGGATTAGGAGGTTCATTGATGGCATCACATATCAGTTGTAGTTGCTTATGACTAGGGAGAGGGTATCTAGTGCTACTTTCAATGAGGTGGTCAATATTGCTTGGCAAATAGAGATGGATAGCAGTTAGGAGCGTGGTGAGCGGGAGGCCAAGAGGCCTCGTGGATCGGCTGGTGTTAGCGATGTTCCTTCTTGGGGTCAATTCTACCACAACGGGGGACGTCCTTATTGGTATGCCGAAATGGCTGGTCCAGTTCACCGTGGTGCATCATCCAGCCATGGTTCATACAGTACTAATCAGGGTCAGTCATCTCTCAGTGCCCTTCATGCTCAGAGTTCATCCCGTACTCTATTAGTTTAGGGTTCTTCTTTACTAGGTCCTTTTGATAGTTATTCTGGTTCTCGGGGTCCGCCTCAATACTCATCGCGATTTGCAGGGAGGGGTTGTTTTGAGTGTGGAGATTTAGGTCACATAAAGAGATATTTTCCCCGCCTTTCGGGAGGTCCTGCGCAGTAGAGGAGTCAGACTACGACTTCAGCACCAGTTACTTCACCACCCGACTAGCCTGCTCGGAGAGGGGCTCAATCAGGTAAGGGTCGCCCAAGAGAGGAAGGCCGATCAGGTGGCGGTCAGGCTCAATTCTATGCTATTCCTATCAGGCCAGACGCTGTTGCTTCAGATGTAGTGACCACGGGTATTGTATCTGTATTCCACAGGGATGCTTCTGTATTTTTTGACCCTGGTTCCACTTATTCGTATGTATCATCGTATTATGCTTATTATCTGGATATGCATCATGATTCCTTAGTTTAATTTGTTCATGTATATACGCTAGTGGGTGATACCATTATTGTGGACCGTGTATATAGGTCGTGTGTAGGGACTATTGGGGGATTGGAGACTAGAGTTGATCTCTTATTGCTTAGTATGGTTGATTTCGACGTAATCCTAGGTATGGATTGGTTGTCTCCATATCATGCTGTTCGTGATTGTCACGCGAAGACCGTGACGTTGATGATGCCAGGGTTGCCAAGGATTGAGTAGAGAGGTTCTCTAGACTATGTTCCCAGCAGAGTGATTTCATATTTGAAGGCCTAGCGGATGGTTGGGAAGGGTTGTTTATCTTATTTGGCCTTTGTGAGGGATGTTGGTGCTGATACTCCTACTATTGATTTTGTTCTGGTGGTGCAAGACTTTCTAGATGTGTTTTCTGTAGACCTGTCGGGCATGCCGCCCGACAGGGATATTGACTTTAGTATTGACTTGGTGCCGGGCACTCAGCCCATTTCTATTCTTACGTATCATATGGCACCAGCTGAGTTGAAGGAATTGAAGAAGCAACTTCAGGAACTTCTTGATAAGGGGTTTATTAGGCCTAGCGCGTTCCCTTGTGGTGCACTAGTTCTGTTTGTGAAGAAGAAGGATGGTACTATGTGGATAGGCATTGATTATAGGTAGTTGAACAAAGTTACAATCAAGAACAAGTATCCTTTGCCGCACATTGATAATCTATTTGACCAGCTTCATGGAGCGAGGGTGTTCTCAAAGATTGATTTGAGGTCTGGGTATCACCAGTTGAAGATTTAGGAATCGGATATTCTAAAGACGGTATTCAGGAACCGTTATGATCATTATGAGTTCCTTGTGATGTCTTTTGGGCTGACCAACGCCCCAGAAGCATTCATGCATCAGATGGACAGTGTGTTTCAGCCTTATCTCGACTCGTTTGTCACAATATTCATTGATGAAATCCTGGTGTACTCTCGTAGTCAGGAGGAGCATGCCCATCATTTGAGGGTTTTGTTGCAACGGTTGAGGGAGGAGAAGCTTTATGCCAAGTTCTCCAAGTGTGAGCTTTGTCTTAGTTCAGAGGCGTTCTTGGGACTCGTGGTGTCTAGTGAGGGGATTCAGGTGGATCCAAAGAAGATAGAGGCAGTTCAGAGTTGGCCCAGACCGCCCTCAGCTACGGAGATTCGAAGTTTTCTCGGCTTGACCGGTTATTATAGTCGCTTCGTGGAGGGTTTCTTGTCTATTGCATCGCCCTTGACTAAATTGACCCAGAAAGCTGCTCCTTTCAGGTGGTCGGATGACTGTGAGGAGAGCTTTCAGAAGCTCAAAACTGCCTTGACCACGACTCCAGTTCTAGTTTTGCCTTCAGCTTCAGGCTCTTATACAGTGTATTGTGATGCTTCTCGGATCAGTATTGTGTGTGTCTTGATTCATGAGGGTAGAGTGATTGCTTATGCTTCGCGACAGTTGAAGCCTCATGAGAAGAACTACCATGTACATGATTTGGAGTTCGCTGCCATCGTTTATGCATTAAAGATTTGGAGGCACTATCTCTATGGTATCTTGTGAGGTATTTATAGATCATCAGAGTCTCCAGTACTTGTTCAAATAGAAGGATCTAAATTTGAGACAGCGGAGATGGTTGGAGCTGCTAAAGGACTATGATATCACTATTATGTATCATCCAAGGAAGGCTAATGTGGTGGTCGATTGCCTGGAGTAGGAAAGCGGTGAGTATGGGTAGCCTTGCATTCGTTCCTATTGGTGAGAGACTGCTTGTAGTTGATGTTCAGGCCTTGGCCAACCAGTTCGTGACATTAGATGTTTCAGAGCCCAACCGCATTCTAGCTTGTGTGGTTTCTCGGTCTTCCTTATATGATCGCATTAGAGAGCACCAGTATGATGATCCCTATTTGCTTGTCCTTAAGGACACGGTTCAGCATAATGATGCCAGAGATGTTACTATTAAGGATGATGGGGAGTTGAGGATGCAGGGTCGGATTTGTCTGCCTAATGTAGATGGGCTACGTGAGTTGATTCTTGAGGAGGCTCACAGTTTGCGGTTTTCCATTCATCCAGCTGGCGCGATGATGTACCGGGACTTGAGGCAGCATTAATGGTGGAGGAGGATGAAGAAGGATATAGTGGGGTTTGTAGCTAAGTGCCTAAACTGTCAGTAGGTGAAGTATGAGCATTAGAGACCGCGCGAATTGCTTCAGAGGCTTGAAATTCCAGACTGGAAATAGGAGCGTATCACCATGGATTTTGTAGTTGGGCTCCCACGGACTTCAAGGAAGTTCGATGCTATTTGGGTGATTGTGGATCGGCTGACCAAGTACGCGCACTTCATTCCAATTGGGACTACCATTTTTTCGGAGCGGTTGGCTGAGATTTACATCCGCGAGATTGTTCGCCTTCACGATGTGCCAGTGACCATCATTTCAGATCGGGGACCGCAATTTACATTGCAGTTTGGAAAGCCATCCAGCGAGAGTTGGGCACCCAAGTTGAGTTGAGTATAGCAGTTCACCCTCAAACGGATGGATAGTCCGAGCGCACTATTCAAATATTGGAGGACATGTTACGCGCTTGTGTCATTGATTTCGGGGGTTCATGGCCGCTTGCGAAGTTTGCCCACAACAACAGCTACCAGTCGAGCATTCTGATGGCTCCGTATGAGGCTTTGTATGGGAGACGGTGTCGATCTCCGGTGAATTGGTTTGAGCCTGGGGAGGCTAGGGTATTGGGTACTGACTTGGTTCAGGATGCTTTGGACAAGGTTAAGTTGATTCAAGATCGGCTTCGCACAATGCAGTCTAGACAAAAGAGTTATGCCGATAGGAAGGGTTCGTGATATTGCTTTCATGGTTGGGGAGAAGGTACTGCTCGAGGTTTCACCCATGAAGGGTGTTATGAGGTTCGAAAAGAAGGGCAATTTGAGCCCTCAGTATATTGGGCCATTTGAGGTGCTTCAGAGGATTGGAGAGGTGTCTTACAAGCTTGCCTTTCGACCTAGTTTGTCGAGTGTACATCTAGTATTTCATGTTTCTATGCTCCGAAAGTATGTCGGTGATCCATCTCATGTTTTGGATTTCAGCACGGTTTAGTTGGATGGTGATTTGACTTATGATATAAAGCAAGTGGCCATTTTGGGTCGGCAGGTTAGAAAGTTAAGGTCAAAGGATATAGCTTCTATGAAGGTGCAGTGGAAAGGTCAACCAATTAAGGAGGCTAATTGGGAGATCAAGTGGGAGATGCGGAGCAAGTATCCAAGCCTATTTGAGACTCCGGGTACGTTTCTAGACCCGTTCGAGGACGAATATTTGTTTAAGAGGGGAAGGATGTAACGACACGGCCAGTCGTTTTGTGAGTTTTATCCCCGTTCCCCCAGTTACTGCTCCTTTGGTGCTTTATAGTTGTTATGTAACTTGCCGAGGTAGTTGGTTCGGGTACGGAAGGATTTCGGAATGAATTGAGACACTTAGTCTCAAAGTTGGAATCTTAAGTTTAAAAGGTTGACCGGATGTTGAATTATGTGTAAATGACTTCGGAATGGAGATTCGATGGTTCCGTTAGCTCCGTCAAGTGATTTTACACATAGGAGCGTGTCCGGATTGTGATTTGGAGCTCTGTAGTTGAATTAGGTTTGAAATGACGAAAATTGAAAATTTAGATGTTTGACCGAGAGTGCACTTTGTGGTTACTGGCTCGGATTAGGTTCTGGGAGTTGGAGCAGGTTCGTGGTGTCATTTGTGACTTGTGTGCAAAATTTAGGGTCAATTGGACGTGATATGATAGGTTCCGACGTCGTTTCTAGAAATTGGAATTCCTTAGTTTCAATAGGCTTGAATTGGGTTGTGATTCGTGTTTTTGATGTTGTTTGAGGTGATTTGAGGACTCGACTGAGTTTGTATTGTATTTTAGGACTTGTTGGTATGTTTTGTTGAGGTCCCGGGGGCCTCAGGTTGATTTTGGATGGTTAACGGATCGAAAATGAGACTTAGTGCACTGCTGAAGCTAGAGTCTGCTAGTGTAATCGCACCTGCGGAGCATTGATCGGAGGTGCGAGCTGGGAAACGCAGAAGCGGATTTTGGACTGGGGACTGTGGAGCGCAGATGTGAAAGGAATTCTGCAAGTGCGGACTCTCACCTGCATGTGGAGCATCGAAGCAGCGGAAAAGGATTGAGGAGGCTGGTCCGTAAAAGTGGATTGTTTCCGCAAATGCGTGCCCGCAGAAACGGGGATTTCGACCGCAGAAACGGTTGGTCAGCTTAGTGGCTTCCACAGATGCAGATGATGGACCGTAAAAGTGGTGTCGCAGAAGCGAATAATTGGCTGCAGAAGCGAGAATGCTGGGCACATTATTAAAAACGAAGGTTCCGAGATTTTCAACAATTTTAACATTTCAAGCTCGGGATTTGGCGATTCTTGAGGGGATTTTTAGGGGATTTCTTGAAGCAAGTCACTCGTGGTCAAATTTATTCAATAATTGTGTTTCCCCATTGATTTTCTACCTAGTTTGTGCGTATTTATGGTGGAATTTGGGAGTTTGAGGCAAGAAATTTGGAGAGTTTGATTTGGGGATTTGGATGGCGATTTGGTGTCGGATTTTTGTAAATTTAGTATGGTTGTACTCGGGGTTGAACGGGCTTTCGGGTTTTATGACTTTTATCGGATTTCAGACATGGGCTCGGGGGCCGGCTTTTGAGTCGACTTTTGACTTTTGATTAATAACTTAGTATTTTATTATGGAATTGATTTCCTTAGCCAGTGTTGATTGTATCGTATTGTTTGTGGCAAGATTCGAGGCATTCGGAGGCCATTTCGCGAGGCAAAGGTGTGTTGGAGTAGAGATTTGATTGGATTGAGGTAAGTAGCACTTCTAAACTTGGCCTTGAGGGTTCGAAACCACGAATTATGTATTATACGATTGGTGTTGAGGTAACGCACATGCCAAGTGATGGGTGTGTGAGCGTGCACCTAAATAACTATGACCTGGTTGATTCCATGGAACTGTATAGTGGATTTATCTTGTTAATATCCTTGTTTTCATCATGTGATAAGTAATTGAGCTACCAATCATGCTGGAATCATGTTTATGCTATATGCTGGTACTATTGGGACTCATAGTGGTCGATTCTTGCTGTCGACTTATTGATTACATTGAAATTTTGTACTCAGTTATATTTATTCATTGCATATCATATCTCAGTCTCTGTTGCTATTTATTATTATATCATATCATCATTTTTGGACTAGTTTTACGACAGTGTGAGCCCGAGAGAGAGAGAGAGAGAGAGAGAGAAACTTGACAGAGTTGATGACTAAGTGAGGCCGAGGGCTTGATTTAGAGTGATAATTATGGGATCGGGCTGCACGCCGCAGCATGTTATATCGATTTATGCCTGGATCTGGCTTACTACAGCATTTGGGCTGAACGAGCCCCTCCGTAGTTTGTACACATCCCTAGTGAGCACAGTTGAATATATTGAGGGATGGATCTTCCCTGGACATGGATCTTGTCTGAATCATTTATATTTGGGGATGGATCTGGCTGGACTTGCCTTATACAGTACTGAGTGACTGACTGTCAGTTGATGTGTGTATATATATATGGGGGATGGATCTTCCCTGGGCTGGATTGGCCATATACAGTACTGAGCGATTGAGTATTCTGAGAGTGTGAGTACACGAGGCTTTCAGCATGGTGCATCACATACACCATGTGCATTGGCATGTAGATGTAGATAGGTCATACTCGTCATATCATTCACAATTTGATCTATTTTACTTGAATTGAGTTTAACTGTTGAACTTGAAAGTATGCTTATATTTCTGTACTGTTATTTCTATATTGAATTGTATCTGCTGAGTTCGTCACTACCTTTTACTCCAAAGGTTAGATTTGTTACTTATTGAGTTGGTTGTACTCACGCTACACCCTGCATCTCGTGTGCAGATCCAAGTGCTTCTGGTCACGGCGGTTGCTGAGTTGTGGTGTCCGGATTTTCGGAGACTATCGAGATAGTTGCTTGGCGTTCGCAGACCTTGTGTCTCCCTCCTTATCTTTCATTTTATTTTTCAGTTTTTATTACCTATATGGTGTATTAGACTATGTATTTATGAATGCTCATGTACTCGGTGACGCCCTGGTTTTAGAAGACATTTTTTATTGAACTATGATTACTTACTCTGTTTTTTAAAAGGTTTTCCTTAATTTTATCTTCTTCCGTATCTTTCAAAGCTTTTGAGTGTTGGAAATATCTGTGTAGTCGGCTTTCCTAGTATCATGATAGTTGCCATCACGACAGGTTGGTTTTGGATCGTGACAAGGATCTAAGTGTTAAATTAATCCCGAAACCCTCGAAAATTAAATCACATATTCCCATAAATCATAAATCATCAAACCAACTTACATGAAGCATCAAATTGAAAATGAGGTTCTAGAGCTCAAAATAACTCGTCGAATCATTACAACTGTGCTTCAGCAGCAACCCATACTCATTTTTGCTCTATTCAACTACTTCCTTACCCTTCGGTTGTTGGCTTGATTTCTCTGCAGATTAATGGCCTAGAGGGGATCATTAATCTCATCCAGCCTCTTGTCCAATTTATTTGATTTTTTGGCCTCTTTTTTATGATACATAATATTTAATTTTTTTCGAATATCGAGAAGGAATTACTTGTGGTATATAATATTACTTTTTTCAGATATTGAAAAGGAATTCACTTCTTGTTCCGCTTAGAGTAACGAGCCTACGAGTATTTGTTGTATTTTCAATAAACAAGTTAATAAAATATGGTCAATTTCATTAACGTTAAAAACTTAATTTTTTTCTATACTTGAAAATAATCAAAAAAATCAATTAAAGTGGACCAGAGGGAGTACAAGCTAATTGAGTTATCAAAATAAAAAGTAGTACCAGAATTAAGAGACCCCAATATATTTTCCATAATAATACTAGCTAATAAGGTAGCATTTGATGAACTTTAGTAGATGAATGTCAAAGATAGATTATAATAATATCTAAGTGTTAGGTTGAAGTAGTATAATGAATGTAATAGTTGAGAGAGTTTTGAAGCAAAATAATTTTCTCTCATAAGTCATATGTGAGGGAAGCCAATTTCACCCTTCTGAATGTAAAATAATTTCTTTACAAAATCCTTTCTAACAACCAAATTCAGAAACAACTTATTCTTGAAGACTGTTTTCTTTTATAATACCAAATGCATATGTCTCGTTTATTTAGGTGTAATGTGCAAATTGATTTCTTAACAAAACAGAAAATGACGCAAAAATCGTGTATGATCAATCTGTTAGCCGCAATTTGGAGATTTTCCAAGAATAAACAGTATTTCCCTCTTAAAAGAAAAAGGAAAACGACAGAAACTTATGCCCTTTCAAGCTTATTGTACGAAAAGAAACTAATTCTTATTGAATAGGGAGGTGAAATGGAAGACCATTTCAACTTCCGATAAAGAATTTGTACGGAAAATGTGTAAAATTTTATATTCTAAAGTGTATGAAAGTATCATTCTTTCGAAGCTTCAAAACTGAAATCCCAAGTGAATTGATTATCATACCTTCACAGATTCTCTTGATCTCGTTCACAGCTACTTAAATAATTTTTCTTATCCTACAATAAAGTACTAAAATTGACCACGTTTCCAGAACAAGAGGTTTACTGGTCAAGTGGTTAGCTTGTTGGATTCAACTAACCCCCTTTTTTATTTTTTTTATGGCCCAACTTTGAATATACAGTTTGCATATTCTACAGCTCTTTGCTTCATTGTCTGCAGGTGGATTTAGAAGACTATTTCATACTATGACTGGCACATTTAGTCCCTTAAACTTAGCTCTGCTCATGGCGCTTGCTAAAGGGAAGCTTCTTCCATAATGACCTTTAAGAGTTATTCTTTTGTTATTCATTCTATTATTGCCAGAACATGATCTCTGATATTCTCACGATGTTGACTATTATTGAATCCTCCAATTCCTAATTCATATTTTGTTTATCTTGTTTGCTAATCTATACTGATTTCTATTGCACTGGGGTCTCACTTAGCCTTCTGGTAATCACGTTGGAGTCACCAACTCATTTCTCAAAAAGAGGATATGATTTTATGGCTTATAAACTTTTATAGTCTCAAGTCATGTATCCCCTTGTCTTTTTCTTCACTTAACTATAGATTCTGTCATCTTGTCATATCTTGATTTACCGTTATCGCCCATGTATCACATATTACTCATATTGCTTCAGTTACTCTTCCTTATTCTCCTGCTAATGTTTCTTTCAATTAACTTATTTTGAAACTTCAACAAAACATGCTTTCCCTTTAGCTCCCCTTGCTCCAGCTGATTAGCTCTTTGGGTCGCCTAACATTCTCTCTTTAGTAGGGATGGGAGTCATACTAAGGTAAATATTTATCTATTCTAGGATTCTGGAGCATATCTTCTGAATATTTTGAACATTCTAGTATTCATATCTGACTGTATTATTCTAGACCACACTACCTGGGTGTCTCACAAGAAGAACTATTATCAAGTTTGCAATGTCCTTCGGAAATGTTAGCTAATGCAATAAATTCATCTATCATTTTGGGTTACTCTAACCCCAGTTGGATCCTAATATTTCATTCTTCTCTTGAACTATATCTGTTAGTTCCCATAGAACGTAACTGAGATGAGTATGGCCAATTGGACATGCCTCTGTTACTGTTGAAAGTAACTCAAATGCTTATATTTCTCTGTCTGAATTGTAAATACTGATAATCTTCACTAACTGCGTACCTCGTACACTTCTTCACCTTGCATCTTTTTTGTGTTGAAACATATACTTTTACCTTCTGAGACTTCCCTGGCCTATTGTTTACAGGGCGTGCGAGATATTCCCATCTTAGCATCTTAAGCAGGAAATTTGCGCATCTGGTATGCACGTGATAGGGCCTCAAACTGGGCCACGTTTTCAAGAACCCTCTCTCTCTCTACTAGTGCCCTTACATGCTATTGTATTAGCCCTCTGGCTAGCTGTAATCTTTCTAATTGCAAGCATCTTTGTGTCTTTAGTAAATATATCCAAACGAAGATCCTCAGAGATTTTTTAATCAACTTCGGTGGACTTTACGAGTGATGCATGCCACTTATACTGAGTCCGTAGAGCTTGCCTTTTACGGGTTGAGGGATATAGCTATTGTGTGGTATGAGACATAGGAACAGTCTAGGGGACCTCTTGCCCCAATAGCTGGATGGAGGGAATTTTCTGAGGCATTCTTGCAGCAGTATATGCCCGTTAAACTCCGCCGAGCTACACAAGATAGATTCTTGCGGTTGGAATAAGGTAACACAAGTGTCCGGGAGTACAACATGCAATTTAACTCCTTAAAATGTATTCTTCATTGGTGGTGGCCGAGATGAGTGACCAAGTACATCAATTCGTAGCCGGTTGGGGCCGCATATAATAAACAAATGTACCACATCTTCTTTGAACATGATTATTGATATTACTTGTATTCAGGCATATGCACAGAACTTACAGGATCACAAAAGGCTACATCAAGCCACTCGAGAACCATACCAAGGTCAATCTAAGAGGGTCCGATCCACGGGATATGCACCTAACTCGATGGCTAACGTGCCATCCTCATCACGGTTCTAGGTCCAGCATCGAGAACGAATAGCTTATTCCAATCAGGGCTGGAATTTTCGAGGGCATAGTTCATAGAATAGTGGGGATCCTAGCAGGAGGAGACCTCGATGCCACGTTGTGGCCGATATGATAGGAACAATTTTGGGTAATGCCGCCAAGGTTCAGATCTGTGTTATTCTTGTGGACAGCCTGGTCACATCATGCACTTTTGCCCAGTGAGAAATATGGGTGGCGCAATACAGCCAATAAGATCAGCATCACCTTCTTCATCGACAACACATCCTCGTGAGCAGGGTATGCAACCGCTGATGGGAAGAAGTAGAGGTAAAAATGGGATTTCCAACCCGAGTGGGAGACAGCAGAATTGCATCTATGTGTTTTCAGGTCTCCAGAATTTAGAGTCATCCCCAGACGTGGTCCCAGGTATACTATTTGTATTCTCCCTTAATATGTATGCCCTGATAGATCCAGGTTCCACTTTATCGTACACTTCCCCAATCGTTACTAGTGAATGTTGTAAGGAACCTGAATTGTTACACTAACCATTCGAAGTGTCCATGCCCGTGGGCGAGTCCGTGGTAGTTAAGCGGGTATATCAAGATTGTGATGTAATGATTAATGACCACTATACCTTGGCTGGTATATCAAGGGCATGGATTGGCTAGCCTCTTGTTATGCTACAGTGGATTGGGGGAAGAATGTTGTCCTCTTTAATTTTCTGGAAGAGCCCATTATCGAATGGTAGGGCAAAGAGGCGCCAAAGGGGAAGTTTTTTTCTTACCTTAAGGCTCGAAGGATGATCACGAAAGGATATTTCTATCATTTGATGCGGGTGCAAGATGCGGGGCGAAGCCTCCCACCCTTCAGTTGGTACGGGTCGTTAGTGAATTTCCCTATGTGTTCCCTGACGAGCTCCCAGGCATTCCACCCAAGAGGGAGATTGAGTGTTCTATCAATGTGCCACTCGATACGCAGCTGATATCAATTCCCCCTCTGGAATTGCTCCTGCCGAATTGAAGGAACTAACGGATCAGCTGAAGGATCTTCTTGGTAAGGGCCTCATTGCCCTAACACTTCCTCATGGGGAGCCACAGTATTAGTTGTTCGAAAGAAGGATGGTTCATTGAGGATGTGTATTAACTACTGACAGCTCCCAAGAATCGATTATTTGTTTCATCAATTGCAAGGCGCTAAGTATTTTTCGAAGATTGATCCTAGATCTGGTACCATCAGTTAAGGATTAAGGGAGAGGATGTTCCGAAGATAGCCTTTCGAACGAGATATGGGTATTACAAATTTCCCATTATGTCCTTTAGCCAAACCAACGGACCAGCAGCTTTCATGGATCTAACGAATCAAGTATTCAGGCCATTCTTGGATATCTTCATGATCGTGTTCATTGATGATAGTTTGGTGTACTCTCAAACAGAGGCAGAACATGTGTAGCATTTGCGAAAGGCTCTATGCACACTCGGGGATCACATATTGTATGCTAATTTTTCCAAATGTGAGTTATAGCTAACCTCGGTGGCTTTCGTTGGCCATAGAGTATAAGGAGAAGGTATCAAAGTTGATAGTCAAAAAGTCAAAGCAGTTAAGAATTGGTCAAGGACCACAACTCCTACCGAAGTATGCAGCTTCTTGGCTTGGCCGGTTACTACCGGAGGTTTATGGAGAATTTTTCATCCATATTTGCTCTGTTAAAAAATTGACGCATAAGGCAGTAAAATTCTAGTGGACCGATGTTTGTGTGAAGAGCTTCCAAGATTTAAAAGACAAGTTAACCTCGGCACCTGTGGTCACTCATCTTGAAGCACCCGAGGGGTATGTCATATAATTGTGATGCCTCCAAAGTGGGATTGGGCAGTGCTCTAATGCAACACAGGAAAGTTATTGCATGCTTTAAGGCAGCTGAAGAAACATGAGCAAAATTATCCAGCCCATGATCTGGACCTAGCAGCTGTCAATTCGCTCTAAAGATAGCGTCACTATCTGTATGGAGTTCATATTGACATATTTATCGATCACAAGAGCTTGCAAATACATATTCAAGCAAAACAAATTGAACTTGAGGCAGCAGAGGTGGCTTTAATTGTTAAAAGACTATGATGTGGATATTTTATACCACCCCCAGTAAGGCAAATGTTGTGGCTGATGTGTTAAGTCGGAAGTCTATGGGCAGCTTGCGGCATGTGGAGGAGCATAGGCTGGAGATGACTAAAGACTTGCACCAGTTAGCAAACCTAAGTGAATAATTGTTTGATACCGGTAGAGGAGGAGCCACAGTTCAAAATACTTTCGAGTTCTCGCTAGTAGTCAAAGTGAAATCACAGTAATTTGACGATCAAGCCTTGGTGAAAATAAGAGAGAGCATTACTTTTCAAAAGAAGCAAGTGATCAAGCTATCTGAGGACAGAGTCCTTAGATAGAAGGACCTCTTGTGTGTGCCCGATGTCAGGAGACTCCGTGAGAAGATCATGCGAGATTCATTAGTCCCGATATTCTGTTTATCGGGGTAAACCAAGATGTACCATGATCTTCAACAGCTATACTAGTGGAACGCCATGAAGAAGGACATGCTAAATATGTCGCCCAATGTCCAAATTGTCAACAAGTTAAGGTTGAACACAGGAGACCAGGGGGATTGCTACAATATATGGAAATTCCGACCTGGAAATGGGAAGTGATCAATATGGATTTCGTTACCAGATTACCCCGATCACGTTGAAGGTTTGATTCGATAGGGGTTATCGTGGATAGACTCACCAAGTAAGCTCATTTTCTACCAGTAAGGACTACTTTCTCACCTAAAGATCATGCCAAGCTATACAGCAAGGAAATAGTTTGACTTCATGGAGTTCCTATTTCTATCATATCGGACAGAGGTGCCTAGTTTACAGCCAACTTCCGAAGATCATTCCTAAAAGGATTGAGTTCAAGGATCAAATTAGCACAGCTTTTCATCCACAAACGGATGGCCAGGTCAAGCGTACTATTCGAATGCTCGAAGACATGTTACAGGCATGTATGCTGGACTTCAAGGGAAATTGGGATGATCATTTACCACTCATCGAATTTGCTTATAATAACATCTACCATGCTAGTATTCAAATGGCACTATATGAGACCTTATATGGACAAAAGTGCGGATCTCCTATCGGCTGGTTCGAAGAGGGTGAAACAAAGTTATTAGGGTCGGAGTTGGTGCAACAGGCTATAGAAAAGGTAAAGCTAATTCAAAGCCGATTGTTGGCCGCCCAAAGCAGAAATAAATCTTACTCAAATAACCGGCAATGAGATTTGGAGTTCATCGTAGGAGAATTAGTATTATTAATGGTGTCGCCTATCAATGGTGTGATGAGATTTGACAAAAAGGGCAAAATCCGCCCCTGGTACATCGGACCATATCGAATCATACAGAAGGTTGGTTAAGTGGTGTATAAGCTTGAGTTTCCCCTAGAATCGAAAGCAGTGCATCTGGTATTCTATGTGTATATGCTTCAAAAGTGCTTGAGTGACCCATCTTGTATTACTCCGATTGAAGATATTCAAGTCACAGAGAACCTATCCTTCGAAGAAATTCTGGTGGCCATCTTAGATCGTCAAGTTTGCAAGCTACAAACTATGGAAGTGGTTTCAGTTAAAGTACTTTGGAGGAACAAAAGAAAGGAAGAAATGACATGGGAAACAGAAGAAGATATAAAATCTAGATACCCCCATTTATTCCCCCATGCGGTACCCAACAATGAGGCCATTACGACGGGTCACGATTCAACATTCGAGGATGAATGTTCAGAAGGGGGGATGATGTTACACCCCACACCTAAATAAAGCCTGGTAAGTGTGGCTTCTAGTGCGTCCAATTAGCCGGCGTCGCATATAAAGACAAAAGGATTACACCTTTCACCAAGCTTGCGCCAGTTGTCCCACCAGGTATTGCAACTGGTGCCGGGTGACCAATTTTGCATGAGCACCCGACGAAGATTTCTATGATTAGTACATGTATATAAGGGCAGTGAGGTTCAGTCTCTCTAATTTTCTTCATTTCACTATAATTCACAAAAAACGCTCTCACATCTCCTTTGAAGTTCCAAATAGACTAAACTGAATCAGAAGACAGTTCTATTAGGATTTAGCCTGAAGAAACATGGAATAGTTGTTGCAACATCTGTCATCTGGTGGGATTGTTTCTGAAGGTTCACTAGATGCAAAGTTAACCACCATAGAAGTATAGTTAGATTTTCAACAAGGTATGGGGAAACCCTCTTTCTTGGCATGAGTTAGTGTTAATCTCTCATTTTTTCTAAATGATTCTTGCACTGTTGTTCTGATACCTGTGGGGAAGAAAGGATGTGATTCTTGTTTTTAACATATTATTATATGGTACTGCTAGATCTAGTTTGAAACTCACATATCTCTTTATTTATGGTTAAGTTTGAGAGTTGTTCTTACTTTTTCTTGTTATAGTGTAAAGATGTCAGATATGATGATAGATCTGCAGTTATGCTTGTAATACGAAAAATCTTTAAAGATGGCACTGGGATCCTTTCGGATCTGTACTGTAAGCGTGGTTCCCAGGGATTATGGCGAGGTGAAAGCTTGTAAATGTACTTGGTAGGTTTGTAGATGGTTTAAAAACCTTTGGGTCATTTAGAAGTAATTCTTTGTAGAACAATCATAAACATTAGCCATTTTGAGTAAAAGAATTAGTATACTTACAGATCTACCCTCCATATCTAATGCTAAGTACTATAGTAAGATACAATCTGAACAGACCTCTTACAAGGCCTTAAAAGTTATGGATTTATGAAGTTTAACACTAGATCTGACTCTTCCACATACAGTAGAGTTAAGAACTTGAATAACTTCTTTGTGAACCATTTGGTCTCTCGAGCCAAGGATAGGAAGCTTTTTAATCATTCAAATGTCTTACTTTCACTCACTTTCATCTAGGTCTACGAGTTCTTCTTCTTCCTCCGCTTCTTCCAATTTTAAGCTCAAAGAAGAGATTAGTTTCTTTGATTTGCAACAATCAATTGACGACTGGAAAATTCCCAAATATCCCCAGCCAACAATTTACAAGTCTCAAAAATAGAGCTTGACAAGTGATTTTCACATGTCTACCATTGAGCAAACTATTCCTGTAGAATCAGACCATGAGGAAATCAAACTTCTCAATATCAAATCTATTGAAAAATATAGGAAGAAATATAATTACATCCATTTTGGTTTAGTACAAATAGTCGCTAAGCCTTTATCCAGAGAAGGATTGGACAAATCACTTCTACTCTATCTTAGAGATTCTAGATTTCTAGAGTTCAATGATTCATTACTAGGAATGGTTGAAATCAGTCTTTGCAATGGTCCAATTTATTTCGACTGTTTCTCTAACTTCAAAGTCTCCCTTAAAGATAGAAATATTTTAGATTCCTTGACCCTTAATGTTAAGACTTCTAATTATAAGACTAAAGCTGGTTCTCTTCCAGTAGCAATTATCTACAGAATCCAGTATAAGGCCATGAGTTCTGCCTTTAACACTGGAACTATGAGAACTACTCACAAAGGTGAAACTGTTCTCTTTCAGACAGATTTGCAGAGATCTCATATGTCTATTCCTAAGCCAATTTCTTGGAATCAGGTTTCTCTGCCTGAAAACTGGCTTCTGCAAGATGCCACTCCTGCTCAAAAATCGCAAAACACGATAGTTTCCCAGATCCAACAACTCCCTTCCGGATCTGTGCTAGTTTCCTTTCAGAGATCTCTTAGCCAAAGAGTTAGTTCCTCTGCCTCATCGTAGTCTGAAATCTCATCAATTCATTCTCCTAGACATTCAGTGTCCTCATATCCCACTAGAATCGAGACAATTGACTTCGAATCTAGAGTTCCACAAGCTAGGTATAATGTAGAAAAACTAGAGACGGTTCCCTCTGCCGATACTACCTACAACCGACCAGATTCTCCAACTTATACGTCACTAGTGCCGAATTATTAGATAACAATATCGTTGGTGCTTTGGAGATATAATTTGAAATTGATAAAAAAAGGTCTCCAAAAGGAATTTTACTCTCCTGAAAATCTTTTCAAAATAACTTGGTTTTTAGAAAAATACAAAGGAGAAGAACGAAAGAAAATTCAAACAATTTTCTATGATAGTCTAAATGTCATTAAATAATAAATTAAATTGAAATTTATGCTGATTATAACCAGATCGAATTTCCTTTTTCAAACTCAATTGATATTTCAAAAATATGGAAAACCACCACTGGCGAAGAAGTTATTTTGGAACTTCCTCCGTCACAAGGATTTTCGACAAGCTTTTCTAGCAGCTCAGTTACAGCCTCACCTTTCAAAAAGAGAACTGACACTGAGCCGATCACTGGCAAAGATATTAAAAGTATCTTTGAAAAAATACTTACACTAACAAGTATTTACAAACTCTTGGAGAATACTTGGTTTCAAATTCATCTTCAACTTCTTTGAAGAAACCAACAGTAGGAACCTCTACTCCTACAACTCCTTTATTTAAACCATACGAGATCCCTAGAACCCATACTAGAGAACTTGTTATGCACCGCTCTATAGATTCTCCCAAACTCTCTGAACTGCAATAGAGGATAGCGGAAATAGAAAAATCCTTAACAATCCAGGACACTCCAGTTCGACAGACGGAAGATTCCTCTTCTAAGATCGTAGGAGCTCTAGGAGATACCGATTCAAATAATGAATCTGAACATTTTTCACAAATTTCTCTAGAAGATAAGCCTCCTCTAGAAATGGCACCTATTAAGTCAGAATTTCCCAACTGGCAAAAGCCTCCTCTATTACCCTAGAGCTACACATCCTGACGTAGTCTTAGAAGAGAGACCTAATACCATGCAGAATAATTGTAATGCTCATAATATCTATGAGTGGAATATCAATGGTTGTTCCGAATATAATATTCTTGCCAAATTACAGCAGATGACCATGGTGGCCACTGCTTACAATACCTCCCACAATTGTTTGGACCAGAGTACTACTCATGTCTTAGTCGCTGGTTTTACTAGCCAACATAAGGGGTGGTAGGATACCCATTTAAGTGACGAGGAAAAACAATAAATTTTCCAAGCCGTGAAATTAGATGAATTAGGACAATCAATCCTAAAAGATGGTTAAATGATTCCTGATTCCATCAACACATTGATTTACGCAATCATCAAAACATGCGTAGATTGTCCAGGTATCTTTAATGAAAAATCCTCTAAAATACTTAACAACCTCAAGAGCAAAACTTTTTCAGATTTTAGATGGTATAAGGATTCCTTCTTGACCAGGATCTACGAAAGGCCAGATGGGAATCTCTATTATTGGAAAGAGAAATTCCTAGATGGCTTGCCTAAGTCCCTTAGAGATTTAGTCAAAGAAGAATTTCAGAGTCAATATTCCGGTGATATTGTTCCTTACGACCGAATCACCTATGGCCAGATAGTTAGCCAGATTTAACAAGTTGCTCTTAAAATCTGTAGGCAAGATAAAATTCTTAGGTAGCTTGCCAAAGATAAGGCACAAAGACGTAGGGACTTAGGAAGTTTCTGCGAACAATTTGATCTTCCTTCGTGCGGTAGTAAACCTCATAGGTAGAAAAGTTCTAAACCTGATTCTTTGAATATTAGAAAATACAATTCCAGAGCAGTGATGAAGAAAGAATGGAGCAGTGTCTCTACACTAACTATTCTTCTTTTCTTGCAGGAAACACAGGGGCAGTTAATTTTACAAATCAACCACATCAACTAACTTGTTTGTTATTGCATGCAGGCAGGAAAATCTGGAGTTTATCACTGAAAATGCAGCACCAAGACTACTGTAGCAACTTCTTGAAATATTCACAACAACTCCTAGCAAATGGACTGGCATGGAACAACACCACATAAGTGACACGCCACCCAACCAGTCACTTATCAAGTTTCAACTCAAGAACACAACATCTGTTCACCCTACTACTTACCAGCAGGCACACTATTTGAACAAAGCAAGACATGGCACCAGCAAGAAGCCTAAGGGAGGCCATGATGAGGAACAGACAGTGGCTGCAGGATCTCTCACCTCTCTAGCCACCAGCACCTTGGATTCAAGCAGCAGTGAAATGTTAATCACTGTGAGGGGTCAGCTTAATACTGAAGAAGCAATGTGTCATTACATTGCCTCTTTGGTACACTGGGGGACACAAGTAAAGTATGGCACAAGGAAACATAGGGAAAGCCATAATGGGGAACAGACAGTGGCTGCAGGATTTCACAAAATATGTTTACTGTTGTTTGCAGGCACACTGCTATACCTGGGCTGCCACCACAAGCATCATCACAACAAGTGTACTGAGGAGAAACTGGAGCAGTGGATTCACTCAACACGATGCTCTTTCTTGCAGGAAATGCTGAAGACCAGGGATGCCATCATTATGCTTTCAAAATCAAGGTCATCAGCATAGAAGAAGTCAGACAGCAACACCTGCTCACCTCTCTATCCACCAGCATCCTAGATTCAAGTAGCAATCAATCACATAAAATGATCACTGTAAGGGAGAAGCTTACTACTGAAGAAGCAATGTATGTAGTGTTCTGCATCCCAATTACTATAAGCAAGCTCATCAAACACACAAATACAAGCAACATGAGAAGCTCAGCAACAACTACATCAATTTTAAAAGCCACAGCATCAGCAAAGATTCAAAAATCATCAAAATCATCAAGGTGAACTCAGAGGAAACAATCACTGATCTCAACATGTTTCCCAACTCAGCAGCTAACTTGGAGGAGGCCAGATCATTGCTGCAATTGCAATGTGTGGTATTAGCATTTCGAATGCTCAATCTATTGCAATTACAACAATCATCATGGATCTTCGTTGCTAGCATACAACATAGGAACTCAACCAATATCAGCAGTAACATAGGAACAGCATGATGGACATCCCCTGTCACTATAATGTACTGGAACCCAGTCATCACACAGCCAAGCAGGAACAACAACATGGACTGGCAATCACAAAGCCTGCAGCAACTACATGAGCAAGAAGCACTCCTATCAGACAATCAACTGAAGCAACACTCTAAAGATCATAGGGTCACAAAGCATCCAAGTCAGTAGACAAAACAAAGATAGTTACCATATCATCAACAGCAAACAAATATCAAAAATAGAAACAACACAAACACCATTCTCACCACTGAAACCAGCACCCTTCACAATACTGTAAGCAGCTTGAAATGGTCTAGATTATTGTTGTAGTTGCAAGGTGTGGTATTAGCACCTTTGGTGCTCAATCTGTTGCAACTACAACAATCATCTTGGACATCCCCAGCTACATTGCAATACTGGAAACCAGACTTCATTTAGGAGCACAGCTGCAGGACATTAAGCCAACAGCCATCACATGACATAGTAGCACCAACAGACCCCCATCAGAAGCAGCACAGGAGTAAGGATATACACAGGCATAAATCACATAAAAAGCAGTGTCAAGACATAGAAACACAACCAGCAGATTACCAGCAGAAGAAGCAACCACACAGGAGCAACAACAATCCAAGCACTCATCTAATGGCTGACTTAAGAATAGGGAGCAAACATAGCAAGCTACATCAACTTTAACCACAAAAACAAGCAGTAATTCCTCCTAAATACAAAGAGCCACACAGCCAACAGCAACCTCAGTCCTCAGCACATATCACATCCAGTCTCAACAGTAGCAATTGGAAAACTGCCCAGCAAACAGCACAAGCAACAATGATATCCAGTCACAAGATATGTTTTGATAGCTATCTTCAACTCGGCTTTTGTTTACAAGGTCAAAGCAAATTTGAAGATAGCTCGCACTTTTTTGGCACTCTTTTGAGAACTCTAGAAATCACTTTTAGGTATCAGATGTACATACAAGGGATCACATTCCCCAACCACATAAGAAAAGCAGGAACACATGCACCTTTTTGTATAGCTGACCTAGATCAAGCTCACTTTGTTTTTGTACATGCGATTGTGTATTAATATAAAATAGACAATTGCCACATCACCATAGGTCTAACACCTTACCGTATCTTAGGTATATTTAGTTATCACATTAGGATGACTAAGTGTACATTTACTTTTGTATTGGAGGTAAGGTTAATTCCCTCTCCACTTTGGTATTTTTCTTCTATTAATGAAACTTATATTTAGCTAAAAAAATATAAAACTTTTTTTAACTAACAAACCGCCTACATCATTGTCCAATAATTTTGAGAAAATCTCACTTTTTACCTATTAAGCCCAAACTATTTACCCTTCAATATCCAGGCCCAAACTATTTATTTTTCCTACCCATACGGCCCAGACTATTTACCCGACCCAAACTATTTCACCTAGCAGCCCATGCAATTAGCGGATTCCCATACCCATCTTCCTCCTTTAACGCTATAGACTTTGTTTCAAAACCTCCATAGCCAAACCACAAGAACCCATATTTCACCCAGCATTTACTGATTCGATTTTTGAATCTTTTCTTCAGATTTTGTTCTATCTCTTCATCAAATAGTAATTTCTGAGCGAATTTTTTGTATGTGAAAGTACATTTTAGTGAAAATGGGTTTTCAAAATCATAGAATTTTTGTGAACCAATGTCTGTGGGTTGTTGTTTTCACTATGGGTCGGAAACATTGTCCAAATTGATGGTGGCACCGTGCACAACATCATTTTCTTTATACTTTTATGAACCAATGTCTGTGGGTTGTTGTTTTCACTATGGGTCGGAAACATTGTCCAAATTGATGGTGGCACCGTGCACAACATCATTTTTCAACCCAAGTAGCTGCTGAATCTGTTGCCTCAGTCGTGTCCGGTACTAGTTTTTCATTATTTTCTGATTCTTCGTCTTTGTTTAGTCCTAACCCTAGAAGTAGTCATGAAAACACAATTGAAAATGTAGAATTAGAGGGGGAAAGGCAAAAATATTGATGCTTCGTCAGTCGATGGAACTCCCTACCAGTGATTACCCGAAACAAATAGTGAACCAGTCATAGCAGGTGTTGCGGTGAATGATAAGGGAAAAGCTAAAGTTGTTGAGGATTCTGAGTTAGGGGGAAGCCGACGTGAATCCGCGCCTGAAATAGAGACTCAACCAGTCAATGTTGAGTGTAATGATGGTTCTCAAGTAGAGATGAGAAAAATTGGTGTCGCACCCAAAAAGGTAATTTTCTTAAAATTAGGATATGTGCTTTGAATATATAGTACATTGTTATTTTTGATTTTTTGGTATGGTTTTGTATTATATTATAGTTATAGTCGGTTGTAGAATGTGGGAACGACCCTGTACAACTGTATACCCTGTTGGTATAGCTATATAATATATTGGTATCATATGTTTGTTGGAACCTCAGTTGCGGGAACGACCCCATACAACTATGTGCTCAGTTGGTATAGCTATATACTATATTGGTATCGAACCTTTTTGGCTGTATTAACTTTCTTTATTTGGTACGCTATCTGACTTTTTTTAATAATAGTAGTATAGTACAATATCTTAAAATACTTTATTATATTGATACGTGGTACACTATTTTTTTATTTTTCTCTTTTATGCATGTGTGTTATGTAATAGTAGAATAGTCATATATAGTTAGCAGAAATTAACCAGCAGAATTGTATAACTTGTTGGTATAATTATATGCCATATTGGTATCATATGGTAGTTGTAATATTTTTTGGTTGTTTTAGCTGCATTTTTAAGTGAATTCTATTTCTGAAATATTTATATGATCATGTTTTTCATTTTTGAGATTCCCTTGTGTAACGATCCGACCAGTCATTTTGAGAATTTGCGTCCCGTTCGACGGCTTAAGGTCTCGAATAGCTTCGTACTATGTTTTATGACTTGCGTGTACGACCGAGTTCAGTTTTTGAATGATTCGGGATCAATTTGGAAGAAGGATTCTTGTTTTTGAAGTTTAAGCGATAAGAGTTGACTGGAATTTCACTTTTGTGTAGACGACTCCGAATGGCATTTTGATGATTCCAATAGCTTTGTATGGTGATTTTGGACTTGGGCGTGCGTCAAGATTTGGATTTGGAGGTCCATAGGGTAATTTGAAACATTTCGACAAAAATTGGATAGTCAAAAATTTTGGAAGGGTGAGAGGTTAACAAAGAGTTGACCATGGTGATGTCTCGAAATGTGATTCCGAGAGTTGGATTAGATCCGTTATGTCATTTGGGACTTGCATGCAAAATTTGACATCATTCCGGGTTGATTAGACACGTTGTGGCACGAGTTTTAGAAGTTGGAAGATTTGAAAGTTCATAAGTTTGATTCATGGTGCGATTCTTGGTTTACGTTGTTTGATGTGATTTGAGATCTCAATCGGGTCTGTATTATGTTATGAAACTTGTTGGCATGTTTTGATGGGGTCCCGGGGGCCTCGGGTGCATTTCTGATGGGCCACGGGCCATTTTCTTATGTTTTGGAATGCTGAAGTTCTGGTGTCTGATAACTTTCTTCGTGATCGCGTAATGTTAGCCGCGATCGTGTAGTGTATTTGTTGACTTGCCATATTTTCCTCTTCGTGTTCGCATGGACCAGTCCGCAATCGCGTACGTGTGACTTCTACTTATTCGCGTTCGCATCCCCTTGTTCGCGTTCGCATAGAGCTTTTGGCGGGGGCAGTGTGATGTCTTTTACGCGATCGCATTCCCATTCTCGCGATCGTGCAGTGCATTTTTCTGGGCAGTGTTGTTTCTTATATGCGATCGCATTATTTCTTCTGCGATCGCGATGTGCAAATACCTGGGCAGCAGAATATATTTTCCAAATCAAGGGTTTGGCCATTTTTATCATATCTTGAATTGTAGAGCTCGGATTTGAGCGATTTTTTGTGGGTTTTTCAAAAAAATCATTGGGGTAAGTGTTCTTTACCCCGAAATTATTATATTCCACGATTCTATCTTTATCTTTATCTTATAATTAGTGTTTTGGGGTGAGGAATGTGAATTTTTGAAGAAATCTTTCAAAATGTAAAATGATGATTTGAACGACGAATTGATATCGGAAGTGGGTAAGTTTGGTATGGTTGAACTCGTATCGGAATGGGTGTTTGGGTTTTGTGAATTTTATCGGGTTCCAAGATGCGAGCCCGAGGGTTGGCTTTTTAGTTCTTGTTAAATATTGAAGCTTTATTTTCTGGATTTATTTCCTATGAGTTTTATTTATGAATGAAGTTATTTTTGCTAGATTTGAGCCGTTCGGAGGATGTTTCACTCGACAAGGTCATTTTAGAGTAACGATCTAGCTTCTTTGAGGTAAGTATCTTGCCTAACTTTGTGTGGGGGAACTACCCGTTAGGATTTTGAGTAATTTGTGCAACTATGTCATGTGAAGGTCGTGTATGCGAGGTGACGAGTACGTGCTCGGGCTTATTTGTGAAAATTTGATCATTTAGGGCTCTTAGATTCTTATGTTCATTAGATATGAAGTTGTTTTGTCATGTTAAATTTCTCATTTACTAAATTCACCCTTACGTGTCTTATTTGGAATTAATTGCTTCATGTTTTACCCTTATTGCCAATTAAACTCTTATGTGCCTTAACTGAAGTTGTTGCCTCTTGTATTGCCATGCTATCTTTCCGTAATTGTTTATCCTTGATTGAAGTTATTATTATCTTTTCCGTAATTGCCTATCATTAGTTGAAGTTATTATTATCTTTTTCATTATCTGCTTATTCTTAATTGAATTTGCTATATCTCTTCCGTAATTGCTCAACCCTAAATAAAGATTTGTTATCCTTTATCATTGTTAACTTATCCTTAACTGGAATCATTTATTCATGTTATCTCTCTTACCGTTGAATTGTACTTTTGTGGAATCATTGCTACACATTATTTCTTCCTTGTTGAGCTAGTTCTATGTTGTACCATTATTTCCTGTTATGTCTTTCTTTGTGTGATTGTTCTTCTGTTTCCTTTGTATTCTGAAGTTGTGGAGTTTATTTATTTGTCGTATTCTCGTGTTATTGTCGCTGTTGCTGTTGTATTCAGTGCTGTTGAGCCGAGGGCTATGTGTGGTTGTGATATCGAAACTATTTTGAGGAAATGTTGTGGCATGTAGGCACATATTGTAAAAGTCATTTATTTGAGTTGTTATGTTTCGGCATAAGTGTTTTGTTGAGAGGTTGTTATTGTGTTTGCACGAGGTTTCTGTCGTGTGGTTTTTATTATGTTTGCACGAGGTTTCTGCCATGCGGTTGTTATTGTGTTGCACGAGGATTCTGACGTGATGTTGCTATTATTGATACGCATGCAGTGGTATATTGTATGGGTGTTGAAACGCATGCGATGAGATAAGGTGGGCTTGAAACACGTGGCTAGTAGTGGAACTGCTAGAAGCCATATGGTGTGATAAGGTGGGCTAAAACGGGGGATGCTATTTCGAGAAAAATTATTTTCAAAACTAAATATAAAGGCTCCCGTGGTGATATAAGGAACGTTTGTGATTCATATTATGACTTAAGAGTACGTGGTGGTACCTCGGTAGGGCTCTTGTTGTCATTTCCCCCTTTCTTGTGCATTGTCTTTGGTTGTTATTTTCCTTAGCATACTACTAATTGTCTTCCTCCATGTTGCATTATTTGTTCAGTGCTATGTAGCTAATCTTGTTGCTGCTTCAAACTTCATTGCTGCCTTTATTACACTATACATTTCGTGGTGATCATTTCTTATGTGCCATTCATTGTCTCTACTCTTATTTGTTGACTTGAATTGTGGTAGAACACTTGCACATGCATACACGTAGTTAAATCACCCATATCGATTTTAAAAGATGAACCCTGATGTCATTGACCATTATACGTACGCTTGTTTACTTGCCTTCTGTGTGAGGAATGTCCTGTTGGCACATGAGTTTGTCCGTGCAGTCATGAGTCATTATTACTGTTGGCACGTGAGTGGTCCGTGCGGATATTAGATATTTCCATTCTTTGGGAAGTCTTGTTATGAATTGCAATGTGGGCACAAGATGCCAAGTGATTAAGATTCACGAATTGGGACCCTTGATTTGTGACTTTGCGGTTTGGCACCTCGTGGAAATTCTTGGATAAAACTGGTGTGAAAGCGGTTGTTCCTACTGAGTTGTCACTTGTCTTCCTTTATTTGTTTTCACTGGATTTGAACTGAGTTCAGCTTACTCTATAATGTCTTTACCTATTGTGCTTTGTTCCTAACTGTTGCTTTTAGTCCCTATTATAAACATTGTATTATTATAGTCTTCATGCCTAGCATTATATTGATATTGTGCCTCATTAGTTCTACATTTATACTTGTTCAGGTTGTTTAGTCCAGTGAATGTCTTGATCGTTCCTCGTGACTACTCCACCGAGGTTATTGCTATGGTGTACTCATACTACGCTTTTGCACATTTTTGTGCAGATCTCAGGTGCCTCTGTTGTTATTGTTTATTAGCTAGCTGTTCGAGCATTGTTGTGGAGACTCAAGGAAAACTTGTTGTCGCATTCGCAGGCCTTGAAGTCACCTTATGATATTGCATTTGTACTGTTTAATTTCCATTCCGAACAGTTGTATTTAGGGATTCTTCTAGTAGACTCAGTAGAGCTTATGACTTGTACTACCGATTTTGGAAATTGTAAGTTGTGTGTAAAGATTTCTATTTCATGTTTATCAGTTGATGGTTGAATTCTTCTATTAATTCAGTAAGTGTAAGGCTTACCTAGTCTTAGGGACTAGGTGCCGTCACAACAACCTACAGAGGAAAACTGGGGTCGCAACACCTTTGCCTATGGACATAGAGTATGTGTGTTATGTAATTGTTTTTACAATTATAGGCAATTGTTGGAACAACCCCGTATAACTATATACCTTGTTAGTATAGCTATATACCATATTTGTATTATATGCTTTTGGATCCTTTTTTGGCTGTATTGGCTGCATTTAATTGGTACACTATTTGTTTTTCCTTTAATAATAACAGTATCGTACAATATCTTGAAAATACTTTATAGCTGCATACCTTTTGATTTTTTTCTCTTTATACTTGTTTGTTATGTAATAGTTGTATATTCATTTATAGTTGCCGAAAAATAGCCAGTAAAACTGTATACCCTTTTGGTATTGTTATATGACATGTTGGTATCATATGGTAGTTGTGACATTTTTGGTTGTTTTAGATGCATTTTTAAGTCAATTCTATTTTTGAAATTATTTATATGAATGTGTTTTGCAATGTTGGATTTCCTTGTGCCTATAGACATAGATTATAAACCAAAGGTAGATCGGGATACCAATTGCCATGTCATTCGTCTGTTGAAAGAGAATTTAACAAAGACACAACTTCATGTGTTTAAGAAAACATGAATTGGATATTATTTGGATCTTCCACCAGTTATTGTGCAGATTCGGGTTATGCACCATTTACTTATTAGAGAAGTACATCACGAGGTGAAAAATGAGATGCGGTTTGTATTGAGTGATTCTAGGTTGTGCTTTGGTTTGGGTGAATTTGCACTCGTTACTAGCTGAAATGTAAGGGTGATACAAGTATAGAGAGCGTACTAGAGACTAGGTTGATTTCAAAATATTTTGGGACTGCATCTGTGACATTGGCCCAACTAGTAGACTATTTTACGAAGAAGAAATGGGAGATAGATGATGATGCGTTGAAGATAACAGTTCTTTATGTTGTGAACAGCTTCTTACTTTCTCTACTTAAAACAAAGGCTATTTCACGGTCTTACATTTACTTGGTTGAGTGCGTTGATATTAATAGTTATCCTGGGGTATAGATGTTTATAACGCTACAATCGACTCGTGTTCTAACAAGTTTCAAGATAAGACTTCTTTTTGTAGACACGGTGGCTTCTCGTTGGCTTTATAGATTTGGTTGAATGAATGCTACCCAAGTTTGGATGGTCACTTGGCTAATCATATTGGAAACAACCTTCCACGAATTCTAAACTGGTAGTCAAAGATCAACTATGGAATTAGCGAGTTGCTTTGCTAATATTTAGCTTACAACGCGAGCAGGTCATTTTCTCATTCTTTTATTGCATCCTTTAATGTTTTGGTACAGTAGTTTAGTCACAGGTAATTGTAGCAATATCCCAGATTAATGATATACCCTGTTGGTATATATGTATACCATATTAATATCATATGGTAATAGGGATCTTTTCTGCTACTTATACTTTTAATTTTCTCATACTTTTATTGTATCTTTTAATGTTTTGGTACAGTAATTTAGTCACAGGTAGTTGTAGCAATATCTCAGAGTAATGATATACTCTGTTGGTATACATGTATACTATATTGATATCATATGGTAATAGGAATCTTTTCTGCTACTTATATTTTTATTGCAACTTATACTTTTAATTTTCTCATACTTTTATTGCATCTTTTAATGTTTTGGTATAGTAGTATAGTTACAGGTAGTTGTAGCAATATCCCAGAGCAATGATATACCATATTGGTATACATGTATACCATATTGGCATCATATGATAATAGGGATCTTTTATCTTTCCATATTTTATTATCATTTCTATTTCTAACTAAGTGTCATTAATAATTGCAGCTAAAGAACATCACCCCACTGATGCTGAGAAGAAACTATTTGATGTGCGTGGTCTAAACTTTGAAATTGAAGTTGATTGCACTGACAGTCAGCCTGATAGCTTTCAAGTTTTTGGCACTCAATTGCCAAAGACACAAAGTATGTATCAAAGTACTAGAGGTGATTTTGAACCTACCAATGCTGAGGTAATGAAGAAGTTACAAAGTTTGAAGCTTTTTGTAGAGACCAAGTTTGAGGAGGTGCTTGCAGCTATTGGTAGGAAGTCAATCAAACCAAAGAGAAATCCAGTGATATTGTTCTTATATAATATGATGCTATAGTATATTATTCAAATATGCAATATATGCTTATAGCATCATATTCCATTCTTTACTTTTAGTGCACATAGTATTCTTGTAATATTATAACGACCTGGCCGGTCGTTTTGAGTGTTGTAGCCCCGTTCCCCCATTTGCTGCTCATTTCATGCTTAATTGTTATTATGTGACTTTCCAGGGTAGTTGATTTGGTTTCGGGGATGTTTCAGAATGCGATGAGGCACTTAGTCTCAAGGTTGGAAGCTTAAGTTGAAAAGGTTAACCGAATGTTGACTTATGTGTAAACAACTTCGGAGTGGAGTTTTGATGGTTCTGATAGCTCCGTTGGGTGATTTTGGACTTAGGAGTGTGTTCGGATGGTGATTTAGAGGTTCGTAGTTGATTTAGGCTTGAATTGGCGAAAGTTGAAAACTTAGAAGCTTTGGAAATTTAGAAGTTTGACCGAGAGTTGACTTTGTGGTTACCGGGCACGGATTTTGGTTTCGGAAATAGGTCCGTTGAGTCATTTATGACATATGTGCAAAATTTAATGTCAATCGGACTTGATTCGATAGTTTTCAGTATCGATTGTAGAAGTTGGAATTCCTTAGTTTTCATTAGGCTTGAATTGGGGTGCAATTCGTATTTTTTATGTTGTCTAATGTGAATTGAGGGCTCGACTAAGTTCGTATCATATTTTAGGACTTGTTGGTGTGTTTTATTGAGGTCTTGGGGGCTTCGGGTGGAATTCGGAGTTAACGGATCAAAAATTAGAATTTAGAGGCTCCTGAAGTGCATCAGGTCTAGTGCGATCGCACCTGCGGAGTTTTGATCACAGGTGTGAGCTTGCAGAAGCGAGCAGGGGATCACAAAAGTGGCATGGAAGGAAGTGGGCAGTGGCCGCATGTGCTAGGTTATTTTCCGCACCTGCGTGGTCACAGATACGGTGCATTAGGTGCGGAAGCAGACATTGGCCAGCTAGGGGAGTTGCGCAGGTGCGAAGGGAATTTCCACACCTGCAAGTTCGTAGATGTGGAGGAAGCATTGCAGAAGTGAAAGGGGCTGGGTGAGGCAGGTCCACAAAAGTGGAAGAATTACCGCAAAAGCGGAACCGCAAGTGCGGTTAAATGATCCGCAAAAGCGAAAGCACTGGGAAGAATGTTAAATTCGAGGGTTTTGTGATTTTTCTTATTTTGGACTTTGCAAACTCGGTCTAAGGCGATTTTTGAGAAGATTTTCAAGGGGTTTCTTGAGGCAAGTCACTTGTGATCATTTTTATTCAATAATCTTGTTTCCCCATTGAATTTCTTACCTAGTTTGTGTGTTTTTGAGGTGGAATTTGGGAGTTTGACGCTAGTGATTTGGAGAGTTTAATTTGGGGCTTTTTGAGTGAATTTGGTTAATTTGTTATGGTTGGACTCGCGGTTGAATCGGCTTCTGGGTTTTGTGACTTTTAAGAAATTTTGAGACGTGGACCCGGGGGTCGACTTTTGAGTTGATTTTTTTTTACTTTTGATTAAGAACTTAGTAATTATCTTTGGAATTGATTCATTTAGCTCGTGTTGATTGTACCGAGTTGTTTGTGGCTAGATTCGAGGCATTCGAAGGCCGATTCACGAGGCAAGGGCTTATTTGAGTAGGGATTTTCACGGTCTTAGGTAAGTATTACTTCTAAACCTGGTTCTGAGGGTATGAAACCCTGATTTACGTGTTATGTGATTGGTGTTGAGGTGACGCGCATGCTAGGTGACAGGCGTGTGGGCGTGCACCGTAATAATAGTGATTTAGTCGATTCCATGGAACTTTGTAGCTACCTTATCTGAACATAATTATTGTACTTTATGTGTTAGAGTACTTGTTTAGGCTATGTGCTGGTACTATTGGGACCCACAGTGGTCGATCTTTACTATTGAGCTATTTGCTTGATTGCTGTTATGTACTCAGTCGCGTTTATCATTTCATACCATATCTCAGTCTCTGTTACCGTATATTGTCACATCTTGTATCATTGATTTGGGCTGCTTAGAATGAGCATTGTGAGCCCGAGAGACTGGAGCTATTGATGACTGAGTGAGGTCGAGGGTCGGTTTGTGAGCGATATTTATGGGATCGGGCTGCACGCCACAACAGGCTTTATTGATTCATGCCTAGATTTGGCTTATTATAGCGCTTGGGTTGAATCTGTCCCTCTAGAGTCTGCACACCCACGGTGAGTGCAGTTGTACTTATTCATTTGCATTGGGCTGGATCTGCCTTGGATTTATTTGCATTTGGGCTGGATCTGCCCTGGACTTATTTGCATTTGTGTTGGACCTGCCTTGGGCTGGATCTACCCCGTACAGTGTTGAGTGATTGAGTATGATAAGTGAGAATTGAGACAGTCAGGTTGAGTACTCCGAGAGTGTGAGTACGCGAGGCTTTTGTTGTGTTGAATCACATACGACATGCATATTGGCATGTAGATATAAAGATGTTATATTCCTCATATCATTAAGACTTGACATGTTTTATCTGTTCTGAGGTTAATTGTTAAACCCGGAAGCATGCCTAAATTGTTATACCGTTACTTGCAGATTTTGAATATCTGAGATATTACTATCATATTTTCCGTAAATTTTCATATTGTTAATTCTGTATGTGGGTTGTAATGTTCGAGCTCGTCACTACTTTTAGTCCAAAGGTTAGATTTTTTACTCATTGAGTTGGTTGTACTCATTCTACACCCTGCACTTCGTGTGCAGATCCAGGTGTTTCCGCTGACAGCGATTGCTGATTCCCAGAGCTCAGTCATTCGAGACTATCGAGGTAGCTGCCCTAGCGTGTGCAGACCTTGATTTCCTTACCCCCCTATCCCTCAGTTTGTTTATTCGATTTCTGTTTTTTTAGAAAGTGTATCAAACTTAGTATTGTATAAATGCTCATGTACTCAGTGACACCCGGGTTTTGGAAAAACTTTTGTATTGAGTTATGACATTCTATCTCGTTTTATGACATTTTCACTTATTTAAACATGTTCTAGTATACTTTAAATTTAGAAGTATTGGTAATGTCTGAGCGGTCGTCTTGAGTAGTACCTTGATAGACGCCATCACGATAGGTTGAGTTTTAGGTCGTGACAAGTTGGTATCAGAGCCTAGGTTACGTAGGTCTCACGAGTCATGAGCAGGTTTAGTAGAGTCTTGCAGATCGATACGGAGACGTCTGTACTTATCTTCAAGAGATTGCCGAACCCTTAGGAAAACTTCACATTCTTGTATTTTTGTCACGTGAATTTTTTGATTCCGGGGACTAAACTTCTGTTATTCTATTATCTCACAGATGGTGAGGACACGTGCTACCGGACCAGATGGACGGCCACCGGTACCACCAGCTAAGGCCATGAGAGGCTAGGACTGCGATAAAGGTCCCGGTAGAGGTCATGGTTCAGCTCGTACAGCAGCTAGAGTAGCACCTGCAAATCCAACAGTTGCTCCATCTAAGGAGCAGGTTCTAGATGTGGTTGAGCCAGTGGAGCCAGCTCATGTACCAGCTGTGCCTATTGTGGTTCCAGGCCTTCAGAGGCTCTGGCCCAGATATTGACTGCCTGCACCAGCCTTGCTCAGGCGCTTTCTATTCCAACTACACCAGCCACTTCTTAGGCTCGGGAGAGGTACTCAGACTCCCGCCGCCCGTACTCCAGAGTAGATGATGCAGGGACTTCAGACACCGGGGGTACCACCAGCACAGTCGGTTGCAGTTGCTCAGGCCCAAGTAGGTCCCGTTATGATTGATGATGAGCATAGGAGACTAGAGAGATTTAGGAGAATCCAGCCTCCATCATTCAGTGGGTTTGAGTCTGAGGATGCCCATGAATTTTTGGAAAGGTGCCAGCGGATTCTTTGCACGGCAAGTACTCTAGAGACCAGTGGCGTCACATTCACTATTTTTCAGTTTACTGGGGCTGCCTTCAAATGGTGGGAGGCTTATGAGAGGCGCAAGCCTACCGGTGCAGCACCACTTTCATGGCATGAGTTCTCCATTCTCTTCTTGCAGAAGTTCATGCCACAATCTCGCAGGGAGGAGCTGCGCAGACAGTTGAGCAGCTACATCAGGATGGCATGTGTGTGACCCAGTACAAGATGAGGTTTTTCGGGTTGGCTCGTCACGTAGTTTGGTTGGTTCCCATGGATAGGGAGAGGATTAGGAGGTTCATTGATGGCCTCACATATTAGTTGCGGTTGCTCATGACTCGGAAGAGGGTATCTGGTGCTACTTTCGACGAGGTGTTGATATTGCTCAGCAGATAGAGATAGTCCATAGTCAGGCGTGTGAGGAGAGGGAGGAAAAAAGACCTCGAGGTTTGGGTGGTCCCAGTAGTGTTCCTTCTGGGGAATAGTCTTACCACAACAGGGATCATCCTTATAGGCCTCTCAGATAGCTCGTCCAGTTCACCGTGGTGCATCATCTACCCATGGTTTATACAGTACCCATCCGGGTCAGTCATCTCTCATTGCTCTTCCATCCCAGAGTTCATCTCGTGCACTATCAATTCAGGGCTCGTTTGAACCAGGTTCTTCTGACAGTTATTTTGGTTCTCGAGGTCCGCCTCAGTACTTGCCGCCATTGTCCGAGAGGGGTTTTTTGAGTGTGGAGATTTGGGTCAAATAAAGAGGCATCTCCCCCGCCTTTCGAGAGGTCCAGCTCAGCAGAGGAGTCAGACTACGACTTCAGTACTAGTTACATCACCACCTGCGCAGCCAGCTCGGGTGGGGCTCAGGCAGCTGTGGGTCGCCTTAGAGGTGGAGGCCGATCATATGGCGGTCAAGACCGATTCTATGCTATTCCTGCCAGGCCAAATGTCGTTGCTTCAGACACAGTGATCACAGGTATTGTCTCAGTATGCCACAGGGTTGCTTCTGTATTATTTGACCCTGGTTCCACTTATTCGTATGTATCATCGTATTTTGCTCATTATCTGGATAAGCCCCGTGAGTCCTTATTCTCATCTATTCATGTATCTACACCGGTAGGTGATACTATTATTGTGGACCATATATATCGATCATGTGCAGTGACTGTTGAGGGATCAGAGAATAGAGTTGATCTCTTATTGCTTAGTATGGTTGATTTCGACGTGATCTTGGGTATGGATTGGTCGTCTTCATGTCATGCTATTCTCGATTTTCACGCAAAGACCGTGACGTTGGCGATGCTGGAGTTGCCAAGGATTGAGTGGAGAGGTTCTCTAAACTATGTTTCCAGTAGAGTGATTTCATATTTGAAGGCCCAACGGATGGTTGGGAAGGGGTTTCTATCATATTTGGCCTTCGTGAGAGATGTTGGTGCTGATACTCCTACAATTGATTTTGTTCCGGTGGTGCGAGACTTTTTGGATGTGTTTCCTGCACACTTCTAAACTTCACACCAAGATCGCAGATCAAGACAGACTTCTGGGCAGAGTTCAACGTCAAAAATGCGGTCTCATCTGCGATCGCATAACTTATTTGCGAGCCGCATATTGCACACAGATATTGCAGACCAAAACAGAATCCTGGGCGAAGTTCAATGTCAAAAATGCGGTCTCTTCTGCGATCGCATAACGTGTTTGCAAGCTGCAGAAGTAACCGCAAACCAAACATGAAGTCTACTGAAGGAAGAAAATGCGATGCAAGATGCGGTCGCATTTCTACAATACAGACCGCAAACCATGAATGCGGTGAAGGAAAAACTAGGGTTACAATCTGCGATAGACATGTCAAAAATGCAGACCACATTTCTATTATGCGACAGAAATGCGGTCGCATATTCAACTTCAGGGCAGATTGGTCCGAATTTTGTCTCGATTTTTGGGCCTCTATAAATAGGTCTATTAGGGTTTTGTGGGGGCTATCTTGTCAGACTTTGAAGCTAAAATACAAGGCTTGAATATTTCTTTCTTTTGGAAGCTTTTGGGTCAAGAAACTTTCACTTTGTAAGCTTTATGACATTTAATATTCTCTTGTTTTCAGATTTTAGTATGAGTAGCTAATTTTTTATACTAAGGTTGTGGACCCTAAATGGGTGTGATGTTAATGGGTGTTTAACATTGAATATATATAACGGTTGATTGATATTTATTTACTTCTCATTCTTTGTTTATTGTTGGTGGTTGCAAACATTAACAAGCGCTGTTAAATTATATCTTTGCTTGGGAAAGTGGGGTAGAATTTGGTAGAAGTAAATATCAAAGACTCAAGTATTTAAACCTTATTTAATAAAATCGCTTAGGAATAAGTGGGTTTTATTTGGCATAAATTGATTGTTCTTAATTGCAAATCTTTTATATTTGGAAAAATCATAAAGAGGAAATACTAGCTAACTATTGGAAAATATTGGGTAGTCACCTAGACATCATTTGCATATCAAAAAGAATCATCCGTTAGAAATATATCATATTGACACCGATAGCATTACACTTCATTAATGGGGACACAACCTTGGTTTCTTTAATCAAATTATTTACATTCTCAACATTTCAATTAGCCTTTATCTAAAACCAAACTAAATTCATATTCTTGTTCCAGTTAACTGGATAGAATTACGACTTTAGTTGAGTAACACACTAGTCAAGTAACGTTTTCACACCTATTCCTGGTGGGATTCGACCCCAACCTTGTTGGATTATTATATTTGACATCGATCTCTTACACTATTTATAAAAGTGTAATTTGAGCGTATCAACTCCCTCGCATTTATCATTTCATATCATATCTTTGTCTCTATTACCGTATATTGTCACATCTTGTCTCATTGATTTGGGATGCTTGGCATGAGCGTTGTGAGCCCCAGAGAATGGAGAGACTAATGACTGAGTGAGGCCGAGGTCTGGTTTATGAGCGATATTTAATGGATCAGGCTGCACACCACAGCAGGCTTTATTGATTCATGCCTGGATTTGGCTTATTATAGAACTTCTCCGGAGTATGTACACCCAAAGTGAGCGCAGTTGTATTTTGATTCATTTGTATTGGGATAGATTTGCTTTGGATTTATTTACATTTAGGCTGGATCTGCCCTGGACTTATTTGCATATGGGTTGGACCTGTCCTGGGCTGGATCTGCCCCGTACAGTGTTGAGTGATTGAGTGTGATAAGTGAGAATTGAGACTGTCAGGTTGAGTACTTCGAGAGTGTGAGTACGTGAGGCTTTGTTCCATCACATACGACATGCATATTGGCATGTAGATATAGAGATGTCATATTCATCATATCATTCAGAGTTGACATGTTTTATTTGTTCTCAGTTTAATTGTTAAACCTGGAAGCATGCCTAAATTATTGTACCGTTACCTGCACATTTTGAATATCTGAGATATTACTATCATATTTTCCATAAATTTCCGTATTGTTAATTCCGTATGTGGGCTGTAATGTTCAAGCCTGTCACTACTTTCAGTCCAAAAGGTTGGATTTATTACTTATTAAGTTTGTTGTACTCACGCTACGCCCTGCACTTTTTATGCAGGTCCAGGTATTTCTGGACACGGTAGAAGGCATTCTGGCGGACGCATGCGTGTAGGAAGGCCGACAACTACATAAGCTAAACGACTACGACTACAAGACAGGTCGGAAGCGACTCGCTTCTATTCTCGTTAGGATTGGATATAGATGTAAACGTCCAAGATAATCTGTCGACAAAAAGCTGAGAACAGTCTTTCAGCCAGTCCGTATTCCCAGAATTCGGAGACTATCGAGGTAGTTGCCCTAGCGTCCGCAGACCTTGACTCTCCTTCCCCCCTATCCCTAAGTTTGTTTATTCGGTTTTTGTTTTTCTTAGACAGCGTATCAAACTTGGTATTGTATAAATGCTCATGTACTCAGTGACACTCTGGCTTTGGAAAAACTTTTGTATTGAGTTATGACATTCTATCCCGTTTTATGACATTTTCACTTATTTAAACATGTTCTAGTATACTTTTAATTTGGAAGTGTTGGTAATCTCTTAGCGGTCGGCTTGCCTAGTACCATGATAGGCACCATCACGACAGGTTGAGTTTTGGATCGTGACAAATATACATGATAATAAAATTGTTATTTTCTCATTTTCAGCATATGCAACAGGATAATGATCCTTACTTTGGTGAGATGCATAAAGATTATGACCAGTTTGAAAGGGGAGATAGTGGGAATGATCTTGTAGTTATTGGAGATACCACGCCCAAAGAGCCTTCTAATATGTAAATCACAGATTTGGTTTTTTTTTTCCTATTGTTTTTTGAAATTAGTACTCTTGATTATACTTTTATATGTTTAGTGTCTAATTTTGGTGGGTTTGGTCGAGAGGATGGTGCCACTGGTGTCAATGTGAAGAACGTCACAGCAAGGCATGGCGTAGTTAATGATGATTTAATTTTGGTAAGATGTTGTATATGCAATTTTTTTATTCTTTCTTTATTTATTTAACTTTATGTATTTGGGCATTCACTAACCCTTTTAAAACTTTTTTCAGCCCCCTCTATAAATGAGCATGATCTTGGCTTGGATTCTAACTTTGAACTGTCTGCATCTGCAATTGAACAAATCACCGCCATTACACAATAGGCAAAATATAAGCAGCCATCTCATGATGTTAAAAAGTCTGAACCTGCTTCGTTGCCATCAGGAATCCCTGCACAGACACGACCAGATGTTGTTATTGAGTCTAAAGCTCCTCTTTACTATAAAATACTGATCCGCATGGTACGATTGTTAATGTTACTAATTCTTAAGTTGGTATGTAAATGAGAGATTTTTGATAGTTTTTTATTTAAATAGTGATGTTGATAATGCTTTTATGTGTTCAGCATATCGGGTTGATGGTGTTGGTCAAGCGAATGTTGGTGGCAGTAATGTGAATTTGCCTTCTGGTAACGTCTTCTATATATAACATTTTATTTTATTTTCTTAAATTTCTTCTATTTGTATATTTTTTCATTCACTAACATTTTGTAATTTAATCTCCCTACCGACACGAGGGTGAATATATTGAGTCGAAACTTGATCTAATTGTTGTCATTACCCAAGGAGGGAGACGTAATGTAAATCAATTTGGAAATGAACTGACAATTTGTGATGTAAATAATTCTAAACCTGATTAGTCGGTATCAAAAACTGTTGTCCAGACATAAACAGATGTCGAAAAAACTCCTGCAGTTTTCACACGGAGAAGGCGCCCTGCAACTGTAAAATAGTTGTCGTATAGGAATGACTGCAATATGGTGTTAGTGCATTTGGGGGATCCTCGACGGTTATCAAAGGAAGATTTTTATTTGTAAATGATATTTCAGTGGCTGTTGATTATAAGCTTACGACTGCATTCTCAAACTTTGTTGAAGCAGACATGCAATTGGGAGAGTGCGTATTCGTTTCCATGTACTTTTAGTATTTTCATGATTTCATAATTTTTGTTGATGTATTTCTTATCCATATCTTCTTTTTATACGAAATAGGGAAGTGCATTTACCCGGTGATAGGAAGTTGGACCATTGTTTTGACTTTGAAGTTGAACAGATTGATGGTAAGACGTTTTTCCACACATTAAACTATTCTGGCAGGCCGCTGTCTAGTTCGGTATGTGTACTGCTTTTTATTTTTGTTTTTATATTACTTCATGTATATTGTTAGTATTAGTCATGTTTTCTTCCTCTTTTTAGCAGCACTTGAATATTAAATTCTACTATCTGAAGCAGAAGGCGAAATATGGAATTAATATGCCAATCAAAGTCACAACTACATATACTCTTTTTAATAATATCATTCAAAGGGTTTACAAAGACTTTGTAAAAGGTGGGAAACAAGATCTTTTGATTGATCGATCAGACGATATCATGGAGAATATGAAAGGATTTAGGATGCATTTCAACACTCCATGGCACCAGGTTGATCATGTCCTCTTTGCAATTAATTTGGCACAAAAGTGGCATTAGATATTGGGCTGTGTATCATTACATAAGAGATATTTTTATGTATATGACTCGCTACGTAGTCGAAAGCACAAAAAACTTATCCATTTGAGATTGAACTGATTACAAATCTGCCAACACAGCAAAATTCATAAGAATAGTTACATTTTTTACTTTGTTTTCCTCATTCATATTAACATTTTTCACTACTAACCGATTTTTATATTCTATTCATTTATTTTATTTTAGGGATTGCGGAGTATATGTTGCATGTTTTGCTAAGTACATTATTGAAGGTCTTCCAATCCATGTTGCCAATTTTGATGTGGATGATCTTCGAGCCAGGTTTGGTATACTGATGTGGCACAATGGGAGGAAAAAGCAGTTTCATGGTGAATGAAGTGAATCTGAGACTCCACTAGTAACAAAAAAGACTCATGGTAAGAAGAGTAAGAAGTAGTATAGGTCTCTTTTTGCTTTTTGTTAATTGTAGCATGAAAACTTTGTAGGATTTTAATAGTTTTTGGTGAAGTATGGTATTTTGCATTATTTGATTGTTAAAATTATTGTTTTTAAAAGTATTTTCTAGGAATACAACTGTAATAGTACAATATGTTGCTATAACCGTTTTAACGTTAGAATCTTGTAATGACCCGGTTGGTCGTTTTGAGAGGTGTAGCTCCGTTCTCCCATTTACTAATCATTATGTGCTTTATAGTTGCTATGTGACTTGATGGGGTAGTTCGTTCAGGTCCAGAGAGGTTTTGGAATGAGTTGAGACACTTAGTCTCAAGGTTGAAAGCTTAAGTTGAAAAGGTTGAATGGATGTCGACTTATGTGTAAATGAATCCGGAATGGAGTTTTGATGGTTATGCTAGCTCGTTGGGTGATTTTGCACTTAGGAGCATGTCCGGATTTTGATTTGGAGGCCAGTAGCTGAATTGGCTTAAAATGGCAAAAGTTGGAAAATTAGAGATTTGACTGAGAGTGGACTTTGTGGATACCGGGCTCGGAATGGGATACCGGGAGTTGGGGTAGGTATGTGGTGTCATTTGTGACTTGTGCACAAAATTTGAGGTCAATCAGGCATGATTTGATCGGCTTCACCGTTGTTTGAAGAAGTTGGAATTTCCTTAGTTTCAATAGGCTAAAATTGGGGTGCGATTCGTGTTTTTGATGTTGTTTGACGTGATTTAAGGGCTCGAATAAGTTCGTATTGTATTTTGGAACTTGTTGGTATATTTGGTTGTTGTCCCGGGGGCCTCGGGTTGATTTCGGGCGGTTAACGAATCGAAAATAAGACTTAGAGCATTTGCTGGGGAGCCTTGTGGTGTGATCGCACCTGCGAGGGTCTTGGCCACATGTGTGATGCCCCAGATGCGGTTAATGTTGCACAGGTGCGGAGTTGGGCTGGCCTGGGGTAGGACACAGGTGTGAGGGGTCATCCGCATCTGCGAGCCCACAGGTCCGAGGCTGTCTCTGCAGAAGCAGACATGGGCCACAGAAGCGCTTCCGCAGGTGCGGAACCTGGAGCACAGGCGCGGACCCTGTGGACTTAAGTGGATTCTGCATAAGCGGAAATTCTATCGCAAAAGCAATTCCGCAGGTGTGGATATTTTGCCCGCAAGTGCGAAAGCACTGGGCAGTGGTTAAATTCGAGGGATACCGAGATTTTCTTCATTTTGTATATTTCAAGCTCAGGATTGGGCGATTTTTGAGAGGATTTTCGAGGGGTTTCTTGAGGTAAGTCATTTGTGGTTAAATTTATTCAATAATTTTGTTTCCCCATTGAAATTCCCATCTAAATTGTGTTGTTTTGAGGTGTAATTTTGGGAGTTGAGGCTAGGGATTTGGAGAGTTTAAATTGGGGATTTGGGTGTCGATTTGGTGTTGGATTTTGGTAAAATTGGTATGGTTCGACTCATGGTTGAATGGGCTTCCGGATTTTGTGACTTTTATTGTATTCCAAGACGTGGGCCCGGGGCCGGCTTTTCAGTCGACTTTTTGATTTTTGATTAATAACTTAGTATTTTCTTGTGGAATTGATTCCTTTAGCCCATGTTGATTGTATCGAACTGTTTGTGGCTAGATTCGAGGCATATGGAGTCCGATTCGTGAGGAAAGGGCATGTTAGAGTAGGGATTTGCACGGTTTGAGGTAAGTAACAGTTCTAAACATGGTTCTGAGGGAATGAAACCTTGAATTTCGTGCATTTGATTTGTGTTGACGTGACGCACATGCTAGGTGACGGGCATGTGGGTGTGTACCATAGTAATTGTGGCTGAGGTCACTTCTTATCTTACGTGATTGACGGTGACACCTCCTAAACTTCCTGTGCTTGGATCCACAGCGTGGAATCTTCCACCCTTCATTAATACTAAAAATACTTTGACGAGAAGTGGGTATTTTCTGACAAGAAGCCTTTTTTCAATTTAAAGGATTCTAATCTGTACGGATGTGCTTACATCTGATAGTGATGGATATGGATGACGAAAGCCCGCCAGCGAAAGTTGAAGCACATGTTGCGGTAAATTCCATGGAAATGGAATGGCTGAATAATCTATTGTTATCTGTATATTCTCCATGTGTTATAGAAATTGAACTACAAATCATGTTAGAAATCATTCTTAGGCTATATGTTGATACTGTAGGGACCCTAGAGGTCGTGTTACATGTTGAATTATCTGTTAAATTATCACTCCGTACTCAGTCACAGTTTTTACTCGCATATTATATCTCAGCCTCTGTTGTTCTTTATTGATGCATTATATCATCGTTGTTTGGGCTTTTTATCATGATTATTGAGAGCCCGAGAGAGTAGAGAGATTTATGATTGAGTGAGGCTGAGGACCTGATTGTGAGGATATTAAGGGATGGGGCTACACACCGCAGCATGTTATTATTTATTTATGCCTGGACCTGGCTTATCATAGAGCTTGGGCTAAAGGAGCCCCTCCAGAGTCTGCACCCCCACAGTGAGCGCAGTGGATATTATATTTGGGATGGAGTTCCCTGGGCATAGAGTTGCCCTATACATTTATATTGAGGGATGGATCTTCCCTGGGCTAGACCTGCCCCATACTGTACTGAGTGATTGAGTACTCTAAGAGTGAGACTACGCGTTGTTTCCATTGTAGTGTACCACATACAGTATGTACAGTGGCAGGTAAATATAGAAATGTCATATCCCTCATACCATTCAGAGTTGATCTATTTACTTGTATTGAGTTTTTATCTGTTGAACTTGAAAACATGCCTACATTTATGTACTGTTAATTCTGTAAAGAACTGTACCCTGCTAAGCTCGTCACTACTTTCCGTCCAATAGTTAGTCTTGTTACTTACTGAGTTGGTTGTACTCACGCTACACCTTGCACCTCGTGTGCAGATCCAGGTGCTTCCGGTCATGAAAGTTGCTTATTTGTAGAGTCCAGACTTTCGGAGATCATCGAGGTAGCTGCTTGGCGTTCGGAGACCTTGACTCTCCTCCCTTATCTTTCAGTTTATTTATTTAGTTTTACTTTCTAGATAGTGTACCGGACTTTGTCATTTCGTAGATGCTCATGCACTCAGTGACACCCCGATTTTGGGAAGAATTTATGTATTGATTTATGATTTCCTATCCGATTTTAAGAACATTTTCCTTTATTTAAACTGTTTTAGTATCTTTCAAGGATTAAGTGTTGGAAATGTCTGAATAGACGGCTTGCCTAGTACCATGATAGGCACCATCACGACGGGTTAGTTTCGGGTCGTGACAAGTTGGTATCAGAGCCTAGGTTACATAGGTCTCACGAGTCATGAGCAGGTTTAGTAGAGTCTTGCGGATTGGTATGGAGACGTCTGTACGTATCTTCGAGAGGCTGTCGAACCCTTAGGAAACTTCACATTCTTGTATTCTTGTCGTGCGGATTTATTGATTCCGGTCACTAAATTTTTATTGTTCTATTCTCTCACAGATGGTGAAGACCGTGCTACTTGTCAGGACGGACAACCACCAGTACCACCACCTAGGGACATGAGAGGCTGAGGTCGCGGTAGGGGCAGAGGTGCAGCTCGTACAGGAGCTAGAGCAGCACCTGCAGATCCACCAATTGCTCCAGGTCAGGAGCAGGTACCAGATATGGTTGAGCCAGTGGGGCCAGCTGTGCCCATTGTGATTCTAGGCCTTCAGGAGGCTTCGGCTCAGATTTTGACTGCCTGCACCAGCCTTGCTCAGGCGCTTTCTATTCCAACTGCAGCAGCCACTTCTTAGGCTCGGGAGAGGTACTCAGACTCCCGCCGCCCGTACTCCAGAATAGATGATGCAGGGACTTCAGACACCGGGGGTACCACCAGCGCAGTCGGTTGCAGCTGCTCAGGCCCAAGTCGGTCCCGTTATGACTGATGATGAGCATAGGAGACTAGAGAGATTTAGGAGAATCCAGCCTCCATCATTCAGTGGGTTTGAGTCTGAGGATGCCCATGAATTTTTGGACAGGTGCCAGCGGATTCTTTGCACGGCAAGTACTCTGGAGACCAGTGGCGTCACATTCACTATTTTTCAGTTTACTGGGGCTGCCTTCAAATGGTGGGAGGCTTATGAGAGGCGCAAGCCTACCGGTGCAGCACCACTTTCATGGCATAAGTTCTCCATTCTCTTCTTGCAGAAGTTCGTGCCACAATCTCGCAGGGAGGAGCTGCGCAGACAGTTTGAGCAGCTACATCAGGATGGCATGTGTGTGACCCAGTACAAGATGAGGTTTTCCAAGTTGGCTCGTCACGTAGTTTGGTTGGTTCCCATGGATAGGGAGAGGATTAAGAGGTTCATTGACGGCCTCACATATTAGTTGCGGTTGCTCATGACTCGGAAGATTGTATCTGGTGCTACTTTCGACGAGGTGTTGATATTGCTCAGCAGATAGAGATAGTCCATAGTCAGGCGTGTGAGGAGAGGGAGGAAAAAAGACCTCGAGGTTTGGGTGGTCCCAGTAGTGTTCCTTCTGGGGAATAGTCTTACCACAACAGGGATCATCCTTATAGGCCTCTCAGATAGCTCGTCCAGTTCACCGTGGTGCATCATCTACCCATGGTTTATACAGTACCCGTCCGGGTCAGTCATCTCTCATTGCTCTTCCATCCCAGAGTTCATCTCGTGCACTATCAATTCCGGGCTCGTTTGAACCAGGTTCTTCTAACAGTTATTTTGGTTCTCGAGGTCCGCCTCAGTACTTGCCGCCATTGTCCGAGAGGGGTTTTTTGAGTGTGGAGATTTGGGTCAAATAAAGAGGTATTTCCCCCGCCTTTCGAGAGGTCTAGCTCAGCAGAGGAGTCAGACTACGACTTCAGTACTAGTTACATCACCACCTGCGCAGC
>MCJB01017751.1:0-29842 GCA_002018475.1 Nicotiana obtusifolia | reverse complement strand
ATGTCATGCTATTCTCGATTGTCACGCAAAGACCGTGACGTTGGCGATGCTGGAGTTGCCAAGGATTGAGTGGAGAGGTTCTCTAAGCTATGTTTCCAGCAGAGTGATTTTATATTTGAAGGCCCAACGGATGGTTGGGAAGGGGTTTCTATCATATTTGGCCTTCGTGAGAGATGTTGGTGCTGATACTCCTACAATTGATTTTGTTCCGGTGGTGCGAGACTTTTCGGATGTGTTTCCTGCAGACTTGTCGGGCATGCCGCCTAACAGGATATTGATTTTGGTATTGACTTGGTGCCGGGCACTTAGCCCATTTCTATTCCTCCATATCGTATGGCACCAGCTGAGCTGAAGGAATTGAAAGAGTAGCTTCAGGAACTTCTTGATAAGGGATTTACTAGGCCTAGTGTGTCGCCTTGGGGTGCACCAGTTCTGTTTGTGAAGAAGAAGGATGGTACTATGTGGATATGCATCAACTATAAGCAGTTGAACAAAATAACAATCAAGAACAAGTATCCTTTGCCGTGCATTGATGATCTATTTGCCCAGCTTCAAGGAGCGAGAGTGTTCTCTAAGATTGATTTGAGGTCTGGGTATTACCAGTTATGATTTGGGACTCGGATATTCTAAAGACAGACTTCAAAACCCGTTATGGTCACGAGTTCCTTGTGATGTCTTTTGAGCTGTCCAACGCCCCAGCAGCATTCATGCATCTGATGAACAGCGTATTTCAGCCTTATCCCAGCTCGTTTGTCATAGTATTCATTGATGATATCCTGGTGTACTCTCGTAGCCAGGAGGAGCATGCCCAGCATTTGAATATAGTGGTGCAGCAGTTGAGGGAGAAGAAACTTTATGCCATGTTCTCTAAGTGTGAGGTCTGGCTTAGTTCGGTAGCGTTCTTGGGGCACGTAGTGTCCAGTGAGGGGATTCAAGTGGATCCAAAGAAGATAGAGGTGATTCAGAGTTGGCCTAGGCCGTCCTCAGCTACTGAGATTCGGAACTTTCTCGGCTTGGCTAGCTATTATCGTCGCTTTATGGAGGGTTTCTCATCTATTACATAGCCTTTGACCAAATTGATCCAAAAGGGTGCTACATTCAGGTGGTCGGATGAGTGTGAAGAGAGCTTTCAGAAGCTCAAGACTGCGTTGACCACAGCTCCAGTTCTAGTTTTGCCTTCAGCTTCAGGCTCTTATACAGTGTATTGTGATGTTTCTCGGATCAATATTGGGTGTTTCTTGATACAGGAGGGTAGAGTGATTGCTTATGCTTCGCCTCAGTTGAAGCCCCATGAGAAGAACTACCCTGTTCATGATTTGGAGTTGGCTACCGTCCTTCATGCATTGAAGATTTGGAGGCACTATCTCTATGATGTGTTTTGCGAGGTATTTACAGATCATCGGAGTCTTCAACACTTGTTCAAACAAAAGGATCTAAATTTGAGGTGGCGGAGATGGTTGGAGCTGCTAAAGGACTATGATATTACCATTCTGTATTATCTCGGGAAGGCCAATGTGGTAGCCAATGCCTTGAGTAGAAAGGCGGTGAGTATGGGTAGCCTTGCATTCATTCCTGTTGGTGAGAGAGCGCTTGCAGTTGATGTTCAGGCCTTGGCCAACTAGTTCGTGAGATTAGATGTTTCGGAGCCAAGCCGAGTTCTAGCTTGTGTGGTTTCTCGGTCTTCCTTATATGCTCGCATCAGAGAGCGCCAGTATGACGATCCCCATTTGCTTGTCCTTAAGGACATGGTTTAGCATGATGATTCCAAGGATGTTACTATTGGGGATGATGGGGCATCGAGGGTGCAGGATCAGATCTGTGTGTCTAATGTAGATGGGCTACGTGAGTTGATTCTTGAAGAGGCCCACAGTTCACGGTATTCCATTCATCGGAGTGCCGCAAAGATGTACCAGGACCTGAGGCAGCATTATTGGTGGAGGAGAATGAAGAAAGATATAGTGGGGTTTGTAGCTCAGTGCCTAAACTATCAACAGGTGAAGTATGAGCATCAGAGACCAGGCAAATTGCTTCAGAGGCTTGAGATTCCAGAGTTGAAATAGGAGCATATCACTATGGATTTTGTAGTTGGGCTCCCACGGATTTCGAGGAAGTTTGATGCTATTTGGGTGATTGTGGATCAGCTAACCAAGTCCGCGCACTTCATTCCAGTTGGGAGTACTTATTATTCGGAGCGGTTGGCTGAGATTTACAGTAAGGCCCGTTAAAAAAATGTCCTAAATGATTTAAGATTTTAAAGTGCGTCAACGGTATTTAGGAGAAATAACGTATTCGAGTATTAAAGGAGACCCATGGGATAGAACCACATTATTTCGAAATGAAAATATATGTTTAAGGTATGTTTAAACATACTAAGGAGTTTCGTCAATGGAAAGAATTTGTGTGGAAAAAGTTGGATACATTAAGTGGAAGGATGTCTCAATTCGCACAAGCTCTTACTTCAAACGCATGTTGCTACCAAACTATAACCACTTAGGAGGTGATCTACCTATCCAATTAAAGACCTTTGAGTTTAGTTCCCAAAAAATCAAACCGTTTGTCATTTGGACAGTCCTACAAGAAGTTATGAACGAATTCCCAAAGGCTGGCAGAATGTGATTCTTCGGCCAATTCTGCGATCGCAGAATCAACCTGCGAACCGCAAAAGTGGTCTACGGACCACAGAATGGTCGTAGGCCGGTCCAGTGCAGCCTCGTTTTGGGCATGAGTTTCGCGGTCCATTTAACGGACCACATACCTATTCTGCGGTCAGTTTTGCGACCGCAAACCTGAGTTCGAAGGGTCCAATTTCCTATTTTATAACCTGACCTCATTTTGATAAATAGCCTTTGGGGCTCGATTTGAAGGCAAAAATCTGGTATTTTTAGAAGAAGTGAGAGTGTTCTAGAGAGAGGAAGAAGCTCAAGTGCTTTGTTCATCAAGATCTTGTCCAAGCTTTGAAACCCAACAAGGAAATCTCACAAGATCTTCACTCAAGAGGTAAGATTCTAACTCTAGTCTTCAATTTCGAGTTTGGGGTAAAACATGGGTGATTGGGAGTATGATTCTTGGTGTGAGAATATTATGTATACATGAATGTACCAACAAGGTTTGTGGAAGATTTTTGAGCTCAAATAAGTAAAGATTGGGTTGTGGAATGAAGAAATCTTGTAGAAGAACCTTGTAGTCAAATTTGCACACCAAGTATTTGATGAAATGCTTAAATGAGGTCAACCCAAGAATATCTTCCTAATTATGGTTCACTCTTGTTATGTTTCTAAATAGATTGAAGTTGCTAGGATTTCCGGAACATTGTAGTAATTTAAGGAAAGCTCAAAGCGAGGTATGTTGGCTAAACTACTCTTTTAGAATTGAATTCCATGATTTTCCCGTACCTTTCAGGCATGGTTGGCTCAAGTTCCTAATTCCTATGTTCCGAGTTATTCCTTATAAACTTGACTATTCCGAATGAGCCTTATGTCGAAAGATATATGTTCAAAGTACGGGTTGTGTATTAAAATGTTATGGCTTTGAGTCGTGTTCCAAATGAAAGCTACTATGCCAAATTGTGTGAGAAAAACTCGATGTGCTTAAGACTCTTAATTGCTCATGTGTGTACCTAAAGTCTTGATTGGAAATGTCTTGTTGTTGATAATCTATAAAGATGCTCGAAAGTGAAAGAAGTGAGTTGACAATATAAAGTGTGGCCATCGTGCCAAGGATGAAAATTATACTTGTGGCTAGAGGTGCCAATGAAATGAGATGAGCACCCATTAGCGGATTCCCATACCAACCGTCATTTAATGCCTCATTTAATTTGTCTTCGTCCTTTAACACTACAGAGTTAGTTTCAAAACCTCCATAGCCAAACGTTGAGAAACCATATTTCACCCAGCATTTACTTATTCGACTTTTGAATTTTTTCTTCAGATTTTGTCCTATCACTTCATCTAATAGTAATTTCTGGGAAAAATTTTTGGATGTGAAAGTACATTTTAGTGAAAGTGGGTTTTCAAAATCATAGAATTTTTGGGTTTTTCTTTGTACTTTTGTGAATCAATGTCTTTGGGTTGTTGTTTTCACTATGGGTTGAAAGCATTGTGCGTGTAGATGGTGGCGTCATGCACATCATTCTTCAACCCAAGTAGCTTCTGAATCTGTTGCCTTAGTCATGTCCGGTCCTAGTTTTTCATTATTTTCTGATTCTCCGTCTGTGTTTAGTCCTAACCCTAGCAGTAGTCGTGTTGAAAACACAACTGAAAATATAGAATTAAAGGGTGAAAAAGGCAACAATATTGATGCTTCATCAGTTGATGTAACTCCATACCAGTCACTACCTGAAATAAATTCTGAACCAGTCATAGCAGGTGCTGCGGTGAATGATAAGGGAAAGCTAAAGTTGTTGAGGATTCTGAGTTAGGGGGAAGCCGACGTGAATCCGTGCCTGACACAGAGACTCAACCAGTCGATGTTGGTTGTAGCGATGGTTCTCAAGTAAAGAAGAAAAACATTGGTGTCTCACCCAAGAAGGTAAATTTCTTAAAATTAGGATCTGTGCTTTTGAACATATAGCACATTGTTATTTTATGATTTTCTAGTATGCTTTTGTATTATATTATAGTTATAGTCAGTTGTGGGTACTGGGAACGACCCCGTACAACTGTATACCCTGTTGGTATAGCTATATAATATATTGGTATCATGTGTTTGTTGGAACCTCAGTTGCAGGAACAATCCCATACAACTATATACCCTGTTGGTACAGTTATATACTATATTAGGATCATACCTTTTTGGCTGTATTAACTTCCTTTAATTGGTATGCTATCTGATTTTTCTTTAATAATAGTAATATAATACAATATCTTAAAATACTTTGTTTATTAATATGTGGTACAATATTTTTTTCGTTTTCTCCTTACGCATGTGTGTTATGTAATAGTAGAATAGTCATATATAGTTGGCGGGAATTAATCAGTAGAACTATATAACCTGTTGGTATAATTATACGCCATATTGGTATCATATGGTAGTTGTAATATTTTTTGGTTGTTTTAGCTGCAATTTTAAGTGAATTCTATTTCTGAAATTATTTATATGATCATGTTTTGCATTATTGAGATTACCTTGTGCCTATGGACATAGAGAACGTGTGTTATGTAATAGGTTTTATAGCTATAGGCAGTTGTTGGAACAACCCCGTACAATTATATACCATGTTAGCATAGCGCTATATACTATATTAGTATATTGATATCATATGCTTTTGGATCCTTTTTTGGTTGTATTGGCTGCATTTAATTGGTACACTATTTATTTTTTCTTTAATAATAGTAGTATCGTACGATATCTTGAAAATACTTTATAACTGCATAACTTTTTGATTTTTCTCTTTATGCGTGTTTGTTATGCAATAGTAGTATATTCATTTATTGTTGCCGGGAATTAGCCAGTAGAATTGTATAACCTGTTGATATAGTTATATGTTATGTTGGTATCATATGGTAGTTGTAACATTTTTGGTTGTTTTAGTTGCAGTTTTAAGTGAATTCTATTTCTTAAATTATTTATATGAACATGTTTTGCAGTGTTGGGATTTCCTTGTGCCTATGGACATAGATTATAAACCAATGGTAGATTGGGATACCAACTGCAATGTCATTCGTCTATTGAAAGAGAATTTTTAAAAAAAAGCAACTTTAAATGTTTAAGAAAACATGCTATGGATAATTTTTGGATCTGCGGCCAGTTATTGTGCATATTCGGATTATGCACCATTTACTTATTAGAGAAGTACATCATGAGGTGAAAAATGAGATGCGGTTTGTCGTGAGTGATTCTAGGTTGCGCTTTGGTTTGGGTGAATTTGCACTCATTACTGGGCTGAAATATAAGGGTGATACAAGTATAGAGAGCGTACCAGAGAATAGGTTGATTTCAAAATATTTTGGGACTGCATCTGTGACATTGGCCCAACTAGTAGACTGTTTTACGAAGAAGAAATGGGAGACATATGATGATGCGTTGAAGATAGCAGTTCTTTATTTGTGAACAGCTTCTTACTTTCTATGCTCAAACCAAAGGTTATTTCACTATCTTACATTGACTTGGTTATTTCCTACAAGTTTCAAGATAAGCCTTCTTTTTATAGACTTTCTTCCCGTTGGCTTTACAGATTTGGTTATATGAATGCTGCCCAAGTTCGGATGGTCAGTTTGCTGATCATATTGGAAACAAACTTCCACGAATTCTGAATTGGGTAGTCGAAGGTCAAATACAGAATGAGCGAGTTTCTTTGTGAATGTTTAGCTTGCAACGCGAGCAGGTAATTTTCGCATACTTTTATTGCATCTTTTAAGATTTTGGTATAGTAGTTTAGTCACAAGTAATTGTAGCAATATCCCAAAGCAATGATATACTATGATGGTATACATGTATACCCTATTGGTATCATATGGTAATAGGGATCTTTTCTGCTACTATGATTTTATTGCTACTTATACTTTTAATTTCTCATAATTTTATTACATCTTTTAATATTTTGGTACAGTGATTTAGTCTCAGGTAGTTGTAGCAATATCCTAGAGTAATGATATATTTTTTTGGTATACATGTATACCATGTTGGTATTATATGGTAGTAGGAATCTTTTATCTTTCCATGTTTTATTATGATTTCTATTTCTAACTAGTGTCATTAATAATTGCAGCTAAAGAACATCACCCCAACTGATGCTGAGAAGTAACTATTTGATGTGCATGGTCTAAACTTTGAAATTGAAGTTTATTGCACTGACAGTCAGCCTGATAGCTTTCAGGTTTTTGGCACTCAATTTCCAAAGATACAAAGTATGCATCAATGTACTGCAAGTAATCTGAACCTACCAATGCTGAGGTAATGAAGGAGTTACAAGATTTGAAGCTTTTTGTAGAGACCAAGTTTGAGGAAGTGCTTGCAGTTATTGGTAGGCAATCAATGAAATTAGAGGAAAATTCAGCGATATTGTTCTTTTATATAATATAATCCTATAGTATATTTTTCAAAGATGCAATATATGCTTATAGGATATTATTTCATTCTTTACTTTTAGTGCACATAGTATTCTTGTGATATACATAATAATAAAATTGTTATATTCTTATTTCCAGCATAAGCAATAGGATAATGATCCTTACTTTGGTGAGATACATAAAGATTATGACCAGTTTGAAAGGGGCGACAGTGGGAATGATCCGGTAGTTATTGGAGATAGCACGCCCAAAGCGCCTTCTAGTATGCAAATAGTAGATTTGGTTTTTTTTTTATTTTTTTTTTTAGCTGTTGTTTTTTGTAGTACTCTTGATTTTACTTTTATATGTTTAGTGTTTGGTTTTGGTGGGGTTGATAGAGAGGGTGGTGCGAGTGGTGTCCATGTGAAGCATGTCACAGCAAGGCATGGCATAGTTAATGATGATTTGCGTTCTGGTAAAATGTTGTATATGTAATTTTTTATTCTTTTTTTATTTATTTAACTTTATGTATTTGTGCGTTCACTTACTTTTTTTAAACTTTTTTCAGCCTCCTCCGTAATGAGCATGATCTTGGCTTGGATTCTAACTTTGAACTGTCTGCATCTGCAATTGATCAAATCACCGCCATTACACAACAGGCAAAATATAAGCAGCCATCTCATGAAGTTAAAAAGTCTGGACTTGCTTCATTTCCATCAGGATTCCCTACACAGACACGACCTGATGCAGTTATTGAGTCTAAAGCTCCTCCGTTACTACAAAATACTGATCCACAGGATACGATTGTTGATGTTGCTAATTCCGAAGTTGGTATGTAAATGAGAGATTTTTGATATTTTTTTATTTAAATAGTAATGTTGATAATGCTTTTATGTGTTCAGCATCTCGGGTTGATGGTGTTGGTCAAGTGGATGTTGGTGACAGTAATGTGAATTTGCCTTCTGGTAACGTCTTCTATATATAACTCTTCATTCTTTTTTTTTTTTTTTAAATTTCTTAACTTTATATATGTTCATTCACTAACATTTTGTAATTTAAGCTCCCTGTCGACACGAGGGTGATCTTGGCTTAGATTCTTATTTTGAATATACTAAGTCTCAACTTAGTCTAATTGCCACCATTACACAAGGAAAGAGACGTAATATAAATCAATCTGGAAATAAACTGACAACTCGTGATGTAAATAAGTCTAAACTTGATCAGTCGGTATCAAGAACTGCGGTCCAGACACGAACAGATGTTGAAATAACTTATGCAGTTTTCACACGGAGAAGGCGCCTTGCAGCTGTAAAACAGTCACCATATAGGAATGATTGGCAATCTGGTCTTAGTGCAGTTGGGGGATCCTCGAAGGTTATCAAAGGAAGATTTCCATTTGTAAAAGACATTTCAGTGGTTGTTGATTATAAGCTTACGACTGCATTCTCAAACTTTGTTGAAGCAGACATGCAATTGGGAGAGTGCATATTCGTTTCCATGTACTTCTGTTTTTATGTTTTCTTAATTTTAGTTGATGTATTTCTTATCCATATCTTCTTTTTATTACGAAATAGGGAATATTATTTTCCTGGTGATCAAAACTTGGACCCTTGCTTTGACTTTGAAGTTGAACAGATTGATGATAAGACGTTTTTCCACAAATTAAACTATTCCGGCAGGCCGCCGTCTAGTTCGGTATGTGTACTACTTTTTATTTTTATTTTTGTATTAGTTCATGCATATTGTTAGTACTAGTCATTTTTTCTTTCTCTCTTTTTTGTAGCACTTGAATATTATATTCTACTATCTTAGGAAGAAGGCGAAATATGAAATTAATATGCCAATCAAAGTTACAATTACAGATACTCTTCTTAATAATATCATTCAAAGGGTTTACACAGAATTTGTAAAAGGTGAGAAACAAGATCATTTGATTAATAGATCAGATGATATTATGGAGTACCTAAAAGGATTTAAGATGCATTGCAACACTCCATGGCACCAGGTTGATCATGTCCTCTTTCTAATTAATTTGGCGGAAAAGTGGCATTGGATATTGGGGTGTGTATCATTCTATAAGAGGTGTTTTTATGTATATGACTCACTACCTAGTCGAAAGCACAAAAAAGTTATTCAAAAGGTGGCAGAGGCATATGCTGTGTTGATCCTCCTATTTCTAATTAGCATTGAATTTTATAACCAAAGAAGTGACATTGTAGTAGAAAATGGTCTGACATGGGAAAGGACTTGACTTATCCATTTGAAATTGAACAGATTACAAATCTACCGACAAAGCAAAATTCGTAAAAATAGTTACTTTTTTTACTTTGTTTTCCTCATTCATATTAACATTTTTCACTACTAATCGATTTTTATATTCTATTCATTTGTTTTATTTCAGAGATTGTGGAGTATATGTTGCATGCTTTGCTGAGTAAATTATTGAAGGTCTTCCAATCCCTGTTGCCAATTTGATGTGGATGATCTTCGAGCTACGTTTGGTATACTGTTGTGGCACTATGGGAGGAACAAGCAGTTACATGGTGAATCAAGTGATCTGAGGCTCCAGCAGTAACAGAAAAGACTCGTGGAAAGAAGTGCAAAAAGTAGTATAGGTCTCTTTTTGCTTTTAGTTAATTGTAGCATGAATACATTGTAGGATTTTAATAGTTTTGGTGAAGTATGGTATTTTGCATTATTAGATTATAAAAACGCTAGCTTTTAAAAGTGTGTTCTAGGAATACAATTGTAATAGTATAATATGTTGCTATAACCATTTGAGTGTTGGAATCTATATTCAGTTTGTTTCATTTTGAAAAACTGTAGGAGTTTTAATTACCGGAATTAGGCGTAATAAAGCTGCATCTTTTTTTCTCTGGAGGGTTCGAATTAGCTGCTGAAGGAGAAAGAGTCAAAAGAAAAAATTCCTTCATATTTGGCAGATTTTGTTCTTCCATAATGGGCAATTTTCATTTTTCTATGAACTTGTGCGGTTGTAACTTGTTCCCTTCTTGCTGCTGCTATGATTCATGGAGCCTCGACTATCAACGAGGACGAATATTTCAATCAAGAATTCTCCACAAAAGGGGGTGAAGTTATTCCCCCATTGCTATTCTTAGGCTTCTTCAATAAAATTGTTGGTTTATTAGCAGTGCCTTTCGGTGACAAAATTTTCTCAGTACTTGAAGTCAAGCCATTAGGATCAATATTCCCTCTTTTGATAGCTGGTTGTCTAGGCAATATCATTGTAGGAGAGACCGGTGGAGTTGTTACTGAAATCTTCACTTTAGTACTGCCATTTATAGTAGGAGGTGCACTGTTAGTTCGCTGTAGTACAGTAGCAGAATTTATTTTTGGAGGTGTCTTTTTAGAGAGTTACGGCGTTCAATAAGAGAAACTATGTTGCTATTTGGTTGAAGAACAAGTCGATCATTGATTTGAATGAGAAGAAATATTTTTAGAAATCGAATTGGTTTTGGATTTGTATTGAGAGCAGATTTTTGTTGTAGTTGAATCTAAGAAATTCTGTGCAGATTTTGCATTGCTGCACAAGTTTATTCTGCAAAGATTTTGGTTTAGGTATATTAGTGCAGTAGAACTATATACCAATCAGGCATACAAATATACCATTTGGGTATCACGTTGTATTTGAGTACCTTTTGTCCTGCACCAACCATATGTAAATACTGACACGAGTTGCAAAGTGTGCCAATTTTGTTGAGGAAGTATGTACAAATGTTGCATTTTTTTGGTGCACCACTTGTATTTCTGCACATATTTTGGTTTAACTATATTAGTGCAGTACAACTATATACCAATAAGGTATACAAATATATCATTCGGGTATCACATTGTATTTGAGTACCGTTTTTCCTGTAGTAATTAGATGTAAATGGCTTCCAAATTGTTATACTTCAATACTGACATGAGTTGCAAAGTGTCCCCATTTTGTTGAGAAAGTATATAAATATGTTGTATTTTTTTTTGGACCACTTGTATTTCTGTACATATTTTGGTTTAACCATATTAGTGCAATACAACTCTATATCAATAAGGTATTCAAATATATCATTTGGGTATCACATTGTATTTTGGTATCACATTGTATTTAAGTACCTTTTTTTCCTGCAGTAACTGCATGTAAATGGCTTCCAATTTGTTATACTTCAATACTGACATGCGCTGCAAAGCGTGCCCATTTTGTTAACGATGTATGTACAGATGTTGCATTTAGGGCGTCACTTCTATTTCTGCACATATTTTGATACCAATAAGGTATATAGATATACCACTTGGATATCACATTATATTTGAGGGCTTGTTTTTCTGCAGCAACTAGACGTACATGCATCCAACTTTTATATACTAAAATAGCAAATAAAAATATTCTTATTGAAAACACAAGTAGCCATATAAAATTTTGCCAAAAAGTAATTTGGCAAAGAATCACCATACCAAATATATCTCTAGTGCAAGGCATGTATTTTATTTGTTTGCAATTCAAATGATATGATTCTACGATATATGAGTTCTATAAAAATACTGAAGCATTATATCAATCTCTATTTAAAATATTTTGGCACGTTCTCCGGTTGTGTCTTTTTTTCCCTGCAAAGTGTACATGTAAATGTATTTCCTTCCCAACCTCCTATGCCTATCTTCTTTTTAGGTCTTCCTGGTTTGATTTTTCCTTTTGGTGGCAGTACCACCTGCGAAGAGACATATTCTGGAATTTGCCACATTGTTTCATCCAGCAAAGGGTTTACTGGTATCTCAGATGTTTTTAGCAAGTACTCTATGTTGTAGTAATCCGAGCAATAATTGTATGAATCCATATGAAATTTTTGTATAACTGTCATTGCATGTGGAAGTGGAATATCGCCTAGCTGAAACCTTCCACAAGTGCAATTTTTTCATATAGGCGCACCACATTTCTTGTTTGGCCATCAATTACCAAATGTAAGAATTGAGTTGATGGCAACACCTAATATAATTTCAATTAAGAGAAGTCATTAGTTGTATGAAGTAATAGTATTTTTTTTAATAACAATATGCAGTTGTTTAGTGAAATCTCTAAGGTGCGGAAGCAAAACTACAATAAATGCAGTGCTTTTATAATTCTGAAAATGCATATCGTCATCGTCTGTGATAAGATAGTATTATCTGCCAACATTTTTCATACTTTACACCGATCTTCATAAATGATTCCACGGCATCCTTCTGTTTGGTATAATTCCATTTCTGAATCAATGTCGTCATAAAGTCTAGAAAATTCACAACTGGGAGGTCTCTTGCGTGCTTGTTTGCTGCATTTACTGATTCTGCAATATTCGATGTCATGGTCATGGTTCTATTTGCCTTGGAATGTGCGTGACCATTTATCATATCCAATATCCATCAGGTATGTTTTCACTCTACTATCAATAGCTTCTAACTCTGCCATATGCCTGTAGAATTCTTCAACAGTGTCTACTCTTGCTAATGCAAAGTATACTTCTTTGATTTGTTTTTCACTCTTCCTAAAGTTTGTCTTTATGTTGCTCCACAGATGGAACATACATGCACAATGAGGGACTTTTGGATAAACAATTAAAGTTTCTCTCCATATACCATCCTGCTTGTCTGATACAATACACATTCCCTCTCTTTGTCCATAGATTTCTCTGAACTGCACTTTTTCGAATCAACAATTGCATATGCGAGGGGTAGAATTTGTCCTGTAAAACCAAAGGAAAAAATAGTAGTTACAACACACAATATTAATATATCATTTCATATAGTAGCATAGTCATAGGTAGGTGCAGGTATGTAGCAAAATAATTATATACTCTATTGGTATACTTGTATATCATATTGGTATTATATTATATTTGAATATCTTTTTTGTTGCTTTAACTGAACGTAATTGGATTGCATTCTTAAACTAATAAAGTACATCAATTATTCAATATGATTCTGAGACAATTTTTTTTTCTTATCCTCTGTGTCTTGCGTGGAAGCCGTGAGTATGGTCCCTCTGTATGTTGAATTTTAAAAAACTTCCATCAACTACAACTGTTGGTCTACAATAAATCCAGCCTCTAATCGATGCATATATAGCTATGAATGCATACAAGAAGCTCCCGTCTATTTCAATGTGTAGTCGTGTCACTGATCCTGAGTTAGCATACTCTACCATATAAATATATGTTGGTATTTTCTTGTATGACTCAGTTGGTGTTCCTCTCAACAATTGCATTGCTTTTTCTTTTGATCTCCATGCTTGCATGTAGCTTAAGTCCATACTCAGTATACTCACATAGTATACTCACATAGTATACTCATATAGCATACTTATATACTATATCAGTATCATTTTTTTCTGATAAAAAACACAGGAAAACCAGTACAATTCTAAACTCACATATTATACTGATTTAGCATACTTATATACTATATCTGTATCATCTTTTACTGATAAAAACTACAAGAAAACTAGTACAATTCTATACTCATATAGTATACTGATTTAGCATACTTATATACTATATCAGTATCATCTTTTACTGATAAAAAATTACAGGCTAACCAGTACAATTCTATACTCACATAATATACCAATTTAGCATACATATATACTATATTGGTATTACGTTTTACTCATTAAAAAACACACACAAAACGAGTATATTTCTATACTCACAGAGTATACTCATACAGCATACTTATATACTATATTAGTATCATCTTTTACTAATAAAAAACACAAACAAACCAGTACAATTCTATACTCACATAGTATACTGATTTAGCATACTTATATACGATATTCGTATCATCTTTTACTGATAAAAATACACACACACAAACCAATACAATTTATACTTACATAGTATACTGATATAGCATAGTGATATACTATATCGGTATCATATTTTACTGATAACAAACACACACAGAAATCAATACAATTCTATACTATACTGATTTTAGCATCCTGATATACTATATAGGTGTCACATAGTATGCTGATTTAGCATCTTGATATACTATATAGGTATCACACAATCTTTTACTTCAAAAAATGCAGACGAACCTTCTTGGGTATGATTTATGAACCCGATATTGATATTATTCTCTAACAGCGTACTGTTGCATAACAAGAGCCAGTAGGTTCTTGTCTTTGTAAATTTATCCTTTTTCAACTTTTTGATGAAATTGATCAGTAATGATGTTTGCATCATCAAGTCCTATACCGGTGTCATCTCCTTCTTGCACATCAAAAGTACTAATCTTATCACTGCTTTCAATTTGTGCAATTTCTGATGAAATTGTAGCAACATCGAAACTGGAGGTGCTTGCAGCTATAGTATTTTTAGCAAACGACACACATAGCGGGAGTGTTGTCATCCCTGCACTTGATTTTTTCAATTCCATGTAAACGCTAATACTCATATTGCTGCAAATTATAATTGGCGGATATCCTTGAGCAATAGCATACTAAATAACTATTGTGTAAATGTCCTTTTGCAGTTGCTTTGCAATCTCTCTGAGAAGTTGTTCAAATTTCCAACAGGTCTTTATTTTGATTGCATCAAGATGAAAGTTTATGAAATTATGGTTAGCATCCCATTCTCCACTATGCTGCAGCAGAATTGGTATATTTTCCACGATTGTACAGATTCTGAAGTTATAACTACTCTTATGTCCAAAATCGAATCTCGACAGTGCAAATTTCAACAGTGTTGATGTGAAATACTGAATTTTAATAGAAGATTTTTTGAACTCAAATCAGCTATTATAATTCAAACCTCCAGATCTCCAAACTGAGAACAGAATTTTCAGTTAAAAATTCAGAAGTTTGAGCGCTAAACTTCTGTAATCTGCGAAATCAGTTTGAGTGCCAAAATTTTTTTAATCTGCGAAATCAAAATTGGAACAACACGATACGAATTTGAGCATCAAAAGTTTCAGCATCTTTGAAAGTCAAAACAGCTGCTATGATTCGAACAGATTGATACTTTTACAAAATTTAAGAAGAAAAAGTCGAAATTGAAAGAGAAATCAGCATCTTCGCTTTGTTTTTCAGGCTTGCGATCTTCAAATCAGGCTGGCGATCTTCAAATCTTCAACAACGATTCTGTGATGCTGGTGAAAATCTCAACTTTTGTGCGCTAATTTTTGTGAAATTCTGCCAAATTTGACCAGCTTTTCCGATTTTATAGGTAGGGCATTAGCGAGCGTAGGTACTATTTTGAGATACTCGTCTGCTTATTAAATGGGTAGGGAATTGTAATTAATAGGTAGAATTTTTTTATGGGTAGAGCAGGGTAAATATTTTAACTTTTATAGGTATTCTTGTCTTTTCTCTTTTATTAAATGGATAAGGGATTACAATTATTTAATGAGTAGAATTCTTTTATGGATAGAGCAGAATAAATATTTTAAGTTTTAAAGGTACTCCTATCTTTTTCCATTATTTATGGCCCAAAACTAGCTATTAGGGCCCATGAAAGTTTTTATTATCGGCGATGCAGAGTGATTTCAACAAGTTTTCTTTGTTCATGCAATTTGATGTCAACAAATTAAGATCCTCATATTAGTTCGTTGGTTTATGTCCACGCAATTTGTAAATAATTTTTTAATGGGATTATGTGCTCTTGCAGATTCCATGAAGAGACACCTCACCAAATAGAAATAGCAGTCCTTTGCTTTACTTTTTTCTTTCATTAATTATTTTCTTCAACTTTACCCTCCTCTTCTCCTATTTTCTTCACTTGGTCTCCGTACGACTTTGTATACATGCATGATGCATCATATGAGCTCGATTGGGCTCGGTTAGGTTAAAGCTCCCGACCGAGCTGTTTCGACATATGTGATTTCTATTTTTAAAATCAAATGCAATAGGGCTCAATTATTAGGTGAATTAGAAATCAGCTAAAATATTGATATATTATTCAATTATAGTTGATAAATTTGTAATTATATCTTCATTCAATGTAATTTAGTTTAATCATAATGTAACTTAAGCAGTTAAGCTTACTTGTGGCATGGTGTATAGGGTCGAACTCGGACCGCTTACATGGGGACAAATCGGACTCTAGTTTATACGGTTGGTATCAATCATAATTACTGTTCGGTAAACTGAGGTCAAGATATCAAAGATCGAAGAGCGAGACCGAATAACATCGAAGCAGGAATATTGAGGTATCAAAGATCGAAGAGCGAGACCGAAAAACATCGAATCAGAACTTGAAACCATGGTACCCGAGATGAACATATTGAGCTCGATTCCGGGAAATGCCCTACGGTAAGTTATCAAATTTGAATGACTAAAGGACCGGAAATCCCGTGATAAGTAAGCATCTCGGTGGTAATCATGGCATCAATCAATAAGACCGTTAAATCAGCACATCAAGAGATATTTTTCCTTGTAAACAGATTCTTGCCTTGTATAAAGGATTATTCCCACGCTATATAAAGGGGCAATGTAATTGTTCTAGGACATCACACAAAACAATCATCAATACAAAGAAAAGAAGTTTGCTTTCATTATTTTATACATTACTTTATTCATCTGATTTCGTTTATATTTACTGTTCATCTTGGAGGAATCAGTCAAGGCCAGGATTATCCAAGGCTTATGGTTTGCATTTCTTCTCTACTTATTTATTGACTTTAATTTTCATTATATTATCCGTTATTTATATCAAACTAAATCACGTATCCTTAAAACCATGTATCAGTTCAATTGTTATCCGAAGCCAAGGGTAAACAGTTTGGCATGCACCGTGGGACTAAGGATAATAGTGAGTGTTTGATACAATTTTTTGTCACACAAATTATTTTACACTTGCTCTGTGAAGTATCTCTAATTTCAGGTTACAATCAGCTATGTCGCATTCACAATCTGTGCCTTTGTACGTCGATAATGAATTTGATCATCAAGGCGAAAACAACAACACAACACCCGGTGATGAGGTTCCGATCGACGCTAATTCACAAGTGGCAGTCGATGTAGATCAAACTACTGGTCCGTCAAATAGCGTTCGCGGGGAACATCGATCAACAACACAGGGTCTCCAAAACGATGAAAGGGACGGGATCAACCTCAGAATGATCTTTGACATGTTGCAAGCCCAGCAGGCAGCCATTGCTCATTTACAAAATTGAAGCCAAATATCAAACAAAGTTGAGCTCGGCCCTTCTCGAGTAACTATTCCTTAGAATCAACCAGTCAGAGAAGAGCCGAATGAAGGTGAATCGAGGCGAACTCCGGGATTATGAGGATGCTCGAGGAATTAACCAGACGAGTCAAGTCTGGAGAGAAAAAAATCGAGACTAACGACAAAAAGGTAGAAACGTACAATTCTTGGGTGGATCAAATCCCAGAAGCACCCCCGATATTGAAGGGCTTGGATTCCAAAAAATTTGTACAGAAACCTTTCCCATCGAGCGCCGCTCCAAAACCAATACCCAAGAAATTTCGCATGCCGAAAATCCCCAAGTACAATGGAACAACTGATCCAAACGAGCATGTGACCGCATACACATGCGCTATAAAAAAGGGAACGACTTAGAAGACGACGAGATCGAATCCGTTCTTTTGAAAAAGTTCGGGGAAACCTTGTCGAAGGGGGCCATGACATGATATCATAGCTTACCCCCTAATTCCATTTACTCTTTTGCTATGCTTGCAGATTCCTTTGTAAAAGCACATGCAGGCGCTATCGAAGTAGAAACGCAGAAGTTGGACCTATTCAAAGTGAGACAAAAAGATAACGAGATGCTCAGAAAATTTGTATCTCGTTTTCAGATGGAGCGGATGGACCTGCCGCCGGTCACTGACGATTGGGCTGTTCAGGCCTTCACCCAGGGGCTCAACGCTCGAAGCTCGACGGCTTCACAGCAACTCAAGCAAAACTTGATAAAATATCCTTCCGTCACATGGGCCGATGTACATAACCGATACCAATCAAAAATCAGAATCGAAGATGATCAACTTGGAGCCCTTTTGGGATCCATTTATCCCGTCAGAACTCATGATAGAGTTCGAAGGGAGATTATCGTGAACCGAGACTGAATAGAGATCAGCATCGGCCATATCATGGGGATAGAAAAATCATTATAGCAAGGCAAAACTCCCTAAGACACGAAAGGAGAAACGATCAAGGTCGGAATAACTGAGGGTCCATAATTAAAGGCAACTTCGTGAGAACCACCGGTCACCAAGAAGCACCATGGTTATCGGAATACAATTTCAATGTTGATGCGGCTACTCTCGTATAAGCTATCGGTCGCATCAAGGACACTAAGTGGCCTCGACCGTTACAATCAGATCCAGCCCAAAGGGATCCGAATCTGATATGTAAATGTCACGGTACTCACGGACACACAACAGAAGATTGCCGACAATTAAGAGAAGAGGTGGCAAGGTTGCTCAAAAACGGACATCTTCGAGAATTTTTAAGCGACCGAGCGAAGAATCATTTCAGAAACAGAAATAGACAAGCAAACCAAGAAGAGCCACAACACACGATTAACATGATTATCGGCGGAATAGATGCCCCTCAAGGTCCGATGCTGAAACGCACCAAGATATTCATCACCAGGGAAAAATGCACTCGAGATAACGCAATGGAGGGAATCTTACATTTTAGCGAGGAAGATGCGGAAGGGATTATGCAACCTCACAATGGCGCGCTAGTGATATATATGCTTATACACAGAATTAAAGTAAAGCGCGTATTGGTCGACCCAGGCAGTTCGGCCAATATAATCTGGTCATGGGTCATAGAACAACTCGGTCTGACGGATCGAATTGTTCCTACAGTCTGAGTACTCAATGGGTTCAACATGGCATGTGAAACAACCAAGGGAGAAATAACGTTGCCGATAAACACTGCTGGAACCATTCGAGAAATGAAATTTTGCGTAATCGGTGGAGACATGAGGTACAACACTCTATTCGGGAGACCATGGATCCATGACATGAGAGTCGTACCTTCAACGCTACACCAAGTACTGAAATTCCCATCACGCAATGGAATTATAACAGTTTACGGGGAGCAACCGGCTGTGAAAGAAATGTTCGCGGTGGAAGAAATAACACCAGTACCAGCAGTTCCTTCACAAAGGGTCGAGAACAAGATGAAATAGCAATCACAGACATCATCCTCGACAAACGTAGATAAACAAGCATATCTCGAGGATGACGATTGAGGAATCCCCAGATCTTTCATCAGTCCCGATGAGTTCGATGCTATCAAATCGATGATTGAGGAACTCGAGCAAGTCTCACTCCGAGAAGACTTGCCAGAACGAAAGGTATATCTGGGCTCGGGCCTAAGCTCTGAGCTCAGGACAAAATTTATCCAATTTCTTATAACTAATGAAGATTGCTTCGCTTGGTCCCACCTTGATATAACAGGTATACCACCGGAGATAACAACTCACAAGCTAAGCCTAGATCAGAAGTTCCGACCGATCAAGCAAAAAAGGAGGCCTCAGTCTGAGATCAAACACGCATTCATCAAGGATGAGGTAACTAAACTTCTAAAGATAGGGTCCATTCGGGAGGTTAAATACCCGGAATGGTTAGCAAACGTAGTAGTAGACCCTAAAAAAGGGAATAAGCTAAGAATGTGTGTAGATTATAAGGATCTGAATAAGGCATGCCCAAAAGATTCTTTCCCTTTAACCAACATCGATCGCATGATCGATGCTACCGCTGGCCATGAGACCCTTAGCTTTCTCGATGCTTACTCTGGCTATAACCAAATATGAATGGAACCGGCTGACCAACAAAAAACATTCTTTATCACTAAGTATGGCACATACTGTTACAACGTAATGCCATTCGGGTTTAAAATGTAGGAGCCACTTACCAACGCCTAGCAAACCGAATTTTTGAAAAACAACTAGGAAAAATGATGGAAGTTTATATTGAAGATATGTTAGTTAAGTCCCTGCGACCAGAGGACCATTTGAACCATTTGCAGGAAACATTCGACGTGCTGAAGCAATACAACATGAAGTTGAACCCGGAAAAATGCGCGTTTGGTATGGGCTCGGGCAAGTTCCTCGGTTTCATGGTCTTGAATCGAGGAATAGAAATCAACCCCGAAAAGATCAAGGCTATCGAGGACATCACAGTCGTAGATAATGTGAAGGCTGTACAAAAGCTGACAGGATGTATAGCCGCTTTGGGACGATTTATTTCAAGATCATCTGATAAAAGCCATCAATTTTTCAATCTATTGAAAAAGAAGAATAATTTCTCATGGACGTCAGAATGCCAACACGCTTTAGAAGAGCTTAAAAGGTGTCTTTCTAGCCCGCCCTTACTACATACACCGAAGACAGGTGAACGGCTATATCTTTACCTTGCGGTCTCGGAAGTAACGGTAAGTGGAGTTCTAGTTCGAGAAGAGCAAGGTAGGCAATTTCCAATTTATTACGTTAGCAGAACCTTAGGCGAGGCTGAAACTAGGTACCTTCACTTGGAAAAACTGGCACTCACTTTGTTGAGTGCCTCCAAAAAACTGAAGCCTTATTTCCAATGTCATCCCATATGCGTCGTAACACCTTACCCGTTAAGAAGCATAATGCATAAGCCGAGCTCTCCGGCCGATTGGCCAAATGGGCTATCGAAGTAAGTGGGTATGATATCGAATATCGACCCCGAACCGCCATTAAATCTCAGGTATTGGCAAATTTCATTGCCGATTTTACACCATCCCTAATACCTGAGATTGAAAGAGAGATACTGGCCTGATCGAGGACTCCTTCGGGAGTGTGGACCCTGTTCACAAATGGGGCCTCGAACGCGAAGGGATCGGGGCATGGTATCGTGCTAAATCCCCGAACCGGTAACACAATTCGACAGTCTATCAAGACTGTGAAGTTAACTAACAATGAAGCAGAATATGAGGCCATGATTGTAGGTTTAGAACTAGCCAAAAGCTTGGGAGCGGAAATAATCAAAGCTAAGTGCGACTCCCTTCTTGTGGTGAATCAAGTCAACAGAACTTTCGAGGTCAGAGAAGGACGAATGCAAAGATATTTAGACAAACTACAAGTTACACTGCATAGGTTCAAAGAATGGACCTTACAACACATACCTCGAGAGCAAAACAGCGAAGCCGATGCCCTCGCCAGTTTGGGATCATCGGTCGAAGATGATGAGATCGAATCCGGAAAGGTCGTACAGCTCATGAGGTCGGTAGTGGAAGAAGGCCATGCGGAAATCAATACGACGAGTCTAACTTGGGATTGGAGGAACAAATACATAGAATACCTCAGCTCCGAAAAACTCCCCTTAGATCTAAAAGAATCAAGAGCCTTGCGTACAAAGGCGGCTCGATTCTGCTTATCCGATGACAGAACTCTACTTAGAAAAACGTTCGATAGCCCCCTCGCGATATGTCTGGGACCGGGTGACATTGAATACATTTTAAGAGAAATCCACAAAGGCACTTGTGGGAACCACTCCGGTGTCGAACCCCTAATCCGAAAAATAATCAGAGCAGATTATTATTGGATCGACATGGAAAAGGACGCGAAGGAGTTCATTCGCAAATGTAACGAATGTCAAAGGCATGCCCCGATGATCCATCAGCCCGGGGAAACATTGCACTCAGTCTTATCACCATGGCCGTTCATGAAATGGGGAATGGACATTGTTGGCCCTCTTCCCTACACACCAGGTAAGGCTCAATTCATTCTTTTTATGACTGATTATTTCTCCAAATGGGTGGAAGCGCAGGCATATGAGAAGGTTAGAGAAAAAAAATTAATCAAGTTCATTTGGGATCACATCATACGTCGGTTTGGGATGCCATCAGAGATCGTGTGTGAAAACGAGAAACAGTTAGTCGGCAGCAAAGTGACAAAATTCCTCAAAGATAACAAGATCAAAAGAATCCTATCAACGCCCTACCACCCCAGCAGGAATGGACAAGCCGAATCTACCAAAAAAACAATACTTCAAAATCTCAAAAAGAGGTTAACCGACGCTAAGGGGAAATGGAAAGAAATATTGCCTGAAGTCCTGTGGGTGTATCGTACAATCGAGAAATCTAGCACCGGAGCCAATCCCTTCTCCCTGGTGTATGGTGCTGAAGCTCTGATACTGGTCGAAGTCGGTGAACCAAGTGTCAAATTCTGCTATGCGACCGAAGAATCGAACCACGAGGCTATGAATACGAATTTAGAACTATTGAATGAAAAAAGGGAAGATGCCTCGTTCGATTGGCTGCTCAAAAACAAAAAATTGAAAGATACTACAACAGGAGAACCCATCTTCGACATTTCAACATCAGAGATTTAGTACTCAAGAAGGTCACACCCAACACACGAAACCCAAATGAAGGGAAATTGGGACCGAACTGGGAAGGACCTTACTCTATCATAAAGATCACCGGAAAAGGATCATACAAGCTTGGAACGATGGACGGCAAACAACTACCAAACAACTGGAACATAAATAACTTGAAACGATACTACTGCTAAGGTACGATCCTTCATTCCTCATTTTTACTTGTTTTAATTCTACATCAGCAAACTAACATTCGCAGGTACCAAATAAAGTAGCCTCGAATCGGAAAGTACGAGATGTTAGGACTAAAAGCACGCGGTGCACTCTTTTTCCCTTCGACCGGTTTTGTCCCAAATTGGATTTTACGGCAAGGTTTTTAACGAGGCAACCAGTAAATCATGCTAACTTAGATTTGAAGACCGATAACAGATCGATGACAACGATATTCGGTGCTAATCATCGATCGACCTCAAATATCGGAAGGACGCTTGGCTACTTTGACTTGGGGAAACATCTCTAGAATCAAAGATCATTAGGAATCGATGTAAGGGCCAAACAGTCAAAGGAAACGTGCCAAAATGGATTGATATAACCCCGAAATAAATTGTACAAGCACGTGAACAAGAGTAAAGATCTCTTGCACCAATATCCTGCCTCTGAGCCCAAGGTCCATATTTTTTTCTTTGTTCAATTAAATACTGCCTCACTCGGGGACTCATCCGAAAATCAAATTTATTCGAAGGAAAATAAGACCTATTAAGCGAACCCCGATTCTTAAAAGGCTAAGGCCATACTGAGTTAATGAAACTTGAAGGGGAATATGACCTGCTAAGGCCAACCATACCGAGTTAATGAAAATCGGAGGGGAATAACACCTACTAAGGTCAACCCCGATTCTTAAAAGGCTAAGGTCATACCGAGTTAATGAAACTCGAAGAGGAATAAGACCTACTAAGGTGAACCCCGATCTTTAAATGGCTAAGGCCATACCGAGTTAATCGAAGAAAACTAAAACCTACTAAGGAAGATCCCAAAACTGGCCAAGTCCAAATTAAGTTCCGGGGACAGAAAATTTATCGAGGCAAACCCTCAGTTCTAAGGGAAAGAATTAAACCAAGTCGACAATAAAAGAAGGAAAGAAAAAGGGGCTTTTATATATACAAAATATGATTACAAAATAGGGACATCATTACATAATATCAAAAAGGAAAAGAAAAAGGCACATTATTCTGAGTTCTCGGAGTCATTTTCCTCCGGAAAGGCTTGCTTTCTGGCTTCGGCCTGGATCTTTTTGGCATCTTCGATTTCGGCCGATAGATCGAAGCCCCGAGCATGTATCTCCTCGAGGACGAACAGGCGAGTTTGCCACTTCATGTGATCAACCAAATATTTTGATTGATCTTGAGTAGCTTCGGCGTCAGCCTTGTACTGGGCCACCAGCTCATCGGCCTCAACTTTGGTTGCAACAGCCTCCGATCTCGCCATATGCAGCTCGTTGGCTAAAACATCTCGATCCGAGGTGATCACGCTGACTTGGGACTGGAGTTCGTCGGTGCTCTTAGTCAGAGCCTCGATTCTCCCCTTTACTTCCCTCAGTTGAGCTTCTGCTGAAACTAACTGAGCACGGAAGGCCTCTTTTTCTGAAGCCAGCTGATCCATCTTTCTCTTCAACTCATTGGTTCAGCTCTAGCCTCACTTGCCTCGGATCGGAGTCGGGTGATTTGATCGAGCTGTTGCTCCACCTGCTCGACTAAGCCAGAATTGTCTCTCCGGATAAGATCCAGTTCGGTCCAATGCTCACCACCTCCCCTTCGAGCCGCTCGCAGCATCCCGATTCTTCCTGATGATGAAGAAAAGCCTCATGATGAAGCACCGAGGCTTGCAAACACGAAAGAAAATATGACAGTTAATTGAAGTTTTTAAAGTGTAAAACAATGAACACCAGATGATGCTTATCAGAAACTTACCCTATTCAATGCTTGTTGAGCTTCGTTGAACAAGCAGGATACATCCACCTCGTTCATCTTAGCCTGATCTTCTTCGGTTACCAAACACCGAAGATAGCTAGCCACCCCTACAGGAGCGGAAAGGACCTTAGCATCTTCGGGAATGGCGAAGGATATGATCCGCTTCCGATCAGGATCTGAACTCAGAGCAGGAAATCTATCGACCAACTTCGGACCGAAAGAAACCCTGCTCGTGCCGGTGGAGGAACTTTTCCTCGGTACTTCTAGGTTACCGAGCCCAAAGGTATCTTCAACATACGCCGAATCCACTCTATCGAACATACCTCGGAAAGGGCCTTTCGGTACATGGCCCCTGCCCGGGGAATGTCCTTTTGCTGCTTGGGCCTCGTTTAGTGTCGACTCCAAGAAGGAAGGAGAGTCTATCATTTCTATGGGGCCTAAGATTCCCTACAAAGCCCCTCTTACATCGGTAGAAGCCCCAGCTCTTGCCCCCATTTCGGAGCCCCCGACTCGATGAAGGTGTGTTTCATTGGCTCTCAGCTCGAGGACTCCCCGTCCTTCAGCTTGAGACGGCTCGCTACCCAAAAGGTCGAAATCCTCATCTTCCTCGGACTCGTCCCTCAACTGACGAAGTGAGTCCGAGGAGAGTATCTGGTCATCAATGCTGCTCTTGGGCTTACGAGCTATCCTTTTCTTCGGCCTCCTTTTTTCGGGCTTCGAGAACTGGGGGCTTCTTTCCTCTTTTTCTCTTTCTCCAACTCTGAAATAGGGGGCTTGCAGGGAACCTCATTACCAGGGGACGCTAGCCTCAATTCAACGTCCTTTGATAAACATACAAATGAAGAACTAAAGCAAATTAGAAATCAATAACATGAGACACTGAGTTCGAACTTAACCTGTCTCACCATGGTGTCAGGCCTCCCATCGGCCCTTCGAGAGCTCGCACCTAGCACGTTCCGAATAGGGTCTTTGGGACACTACTATTTCGGTCCCTATCCTCATCGATGCTGGAGAAGGGGGCTTTGCTTACCCGGCGAGCAAGTTTTATTAATCCCCCTTGAAAGATTCGGGGACTGTATAACCGCAGAAGGTGATCGACGGTGAAAGGGTGCCCGTCGATCTTGCTTACAAAAAAGCAAAAGAGAATGATTACTCTCCAGAAAGAAGGGTGGATCTGACCCAATGTTACTTCATACCTTTTGCAAATGGCAACGATAACAGGGTCCAAAGGGCCCAACGTGAAGGGGTAAGTGTAAACACTCAAATAACCCTCCACGTTGATGGTGATCGCCTCTTCCGGTGCAGGATCGACCACACACTTGCCGATCCAATTACAATCTTCTTTAACCTTGTCAAGGATTTTGTCCATAATCGAACAAATATACCTAGTGACCGGTTCACACCGGCCCGGTACTGAAGAGGTCTTATCTACTTTAAAGTCGGCACGGATTGAACATCCAGTCGGTACAAACGCCTTCAAAGGAGGTTCAGCCATGGTTTCCTCAACATCAACAGGTTGAGGATCTTCAGTAGGTTGAGAAGAAGAAGGGGTCTGCCTCTGAGGAACGAATTTAGAGGTTTTCGCCATTGTTAATTAGAAGATAAAGAAGTTAAAAGATGCGGGAGTAAGATAGGAACAAAAGGGAGATCACTTGCAAGGAAACTTAGAGAATTTGAAGAAGGGAATGATTCAAATGTTCAGATAGCTTAAACTCCTGAAAGTGAAGATGGAGAAGGGTATTTATAGCCCCTCAAAAGCAGCGGTTCGCGTCCCAAAGCGACGAAGCACTAATTAGCATGTAATAATGTTGTAGGGGTTTGTCCCAAGTTTGTCTCTGATGAGAGTTTTCGACACGTACCACGTACGTCATAGTTCCACCATCATTTATCAATATGATGATTCGTTTCTTTTGATGGGACGCTCCGACTTCCATGCCACACGCGTCATAAGTATGTCGCCATTCAACCTAACCAAAAAGTTACGGCTCATATCGTTTTTCGTCATTACTCTCCAAAAAACGAGGGGACTATCTGTATGGGGTCGAACTCGAACTGCCTACATGGGGACAAATCGGGCTCTAGTTTATACGGTTGGTATCAATCATAATTACTGTTCGGTAAACCGAGGTCAAGATATCAAAGATCGAAGAGCGAGACCGAATAACATTGAAGCAGGAATATTGAGGTATCAAAGATCGAAGAGCGAGACCGAATAACATCGAAGCAGGAATATTAAGGTATCAAAGATCGAAGGTCGAGATCGAACAACATCGAATCTGAACTTGAAGCCATGGTACCCGAGATGAACCTATTGAGCTCGATTTTGGGAAATGCCCTAGAGTAAGTTATCAAATTTGAATGACGAAAGGACCGGAAATCCCGTGATAAGTAAGCATCTAGGCGGGAATCACGGCATCAATCAATAAGACTGTTAAATCAGCACATCAAGAGATATTTTTCCTTGTAAAAAAATTCTTGCTTTGTATAAAGGATTATCCCGACGCTATATAAAGGGGCAATGTGATTGTTCTAGGACATCACACAAAACAATCATCAATACAAAAAAAAGAAGTCTGCTTTCATTATTTTATACATTACTTTATTCATCTGATTTCGTTTATATTTACTGTTCATCTTGGAGGAATCAGTCAAGGCCAGGATTATCCAAGGCTTGTGGTTTGCATTTCTTCTCCACTTATTTATTGACTTTAATTTTCATTATATTATCCGTTATTTATATCAAACTAAATCACGTATCCTTAAAACCGCGTATAAATTCAATTGTTATCCGAAGCCAAGGGTAAATCATGGCTTGATATATAGTAAAGAATTATAATTTGAGAACTCAAATTATTAACGAGGTTCAAATTATGATAATTTTTTAGTTTCAAGGCGTTCCGTTTTTTTAGTCTAAAAGTTCAATTTCACGTCCTACACTTTATGTATATGCATTCGATTTGTTTTAAAAAGAAATCATATAATCCAATCGCATTTGAACTCATTCTCAATTGAAGCTATCAATTGTTGTGTTTTTCATTATTAGTAAGTTTATTTTTTTATGTAATCTTTAACATATTCAATTCATTCTGAACTCCCTTAGATTGGGTAACAGAACTCTTGTCAATGAGAATATTTCTCAAAGAGGAGCATCTTCTTCTGGAACATCATCCTCAAGGTCAATTAATTTGGAAGATATTCCAACCAATAGTCCGTTATACGAGACTCTGCAGCAATATATATTGCAGCAAAATCAATCTAATCGGCAAAGTGATACATTTGCAAGTGTAGCAATGGAAGGTTCTTTTGATAATAAGAACTATGAAAAGATTCCAAAGAAAGAAGTGATACTTCTAATCGAAGATTCTGACATTGATAGAGGGTCAGAACCATGGCCATTACTTCAGAGATATTTCTCTGACAATTTATATTTTCCAGGACAGTCATATAAGACTCGTTCATACTATGAACAAATTCTGAAACAAACTGAAAGTGTGGAATTAACCGACTTTCATGATGCAAGAAATGAGCAAGTGATAAACTTCTCAAAATTTATAATCAAACGGATTATATCCGCAGAAGGTTGGGGACTTTCTACTATGAGGGAAAGACAAGTTACTCTTAATACGGGAGTAAAAGTAAGTTTTACTTATTGGGATTATATCCAAGCTTTTAGCACAACTTTATTTTATAATAATCCAAAACACAAGCATACTTGGTTTATAAAAGTATGTCAAAAAATATTTTTGAAAAATATACCAAATTGGTTTTTAAATTGGTGGACTTATCATGGTCCAACTGTTGGTATTCTTCCTAAACAGCTTAAAAATTTATATGATAAGTGGGTATTGGTATCCCCAGATCTAGATGCATTATACCGCAGAGATCATGTGAATTGGCCCGAAAATATTGGGCAGATATATTTCTTTTTGGAATTTTCGATACCCTGGATTCATAAATGGGTACCAGAATTCGGTTATACTGAAGAAAAGATACCATGTATCTATCGCACATATTATAACAATTTTTGGGAAAAGATGTTAAAGATCAACCCAGACACCAAATTATTACATGGACAAGAAACTATGGATCTATTGCTCCATAGTATTAAGGAATATTCTTCCAAACAGAAGGCTGTAATAATTGATGACAGTCCATTAAAGCATATTGCTAGGAAAATAATATATCAACCTGGAGATGATACAGACGGAAAAATTGAAGAATATTTGCAGATATTAAGGCAAGAATTAAAAGAAAAAATTGCTCAACAAGCAGATAAATCTGACACTTCAATGGCAAGTAATACTGCCGATCAATCTTTATATGAAGATTCACAACCGGAAGAAGATGTTGATCCGGATCTAGTATTAGCTGATGCTGAACAAACAATTCAGCGAGAACAAGAAGATAAGGCTGACAAAGATTTTTTTAGAAAAATGCAAATATTGCAAGGAAAAACGCCAAAATAAATTGGTGGGACCCAAAAGGTACTGTTCACTGACGGATATTAGTCAGTGAAACCCAGTTGTTATTGTATAAACAGTAACTATCACTGTTCACTAATGTAGAAACGGTCACTGTTCACTGATGTGTGAATAGTAATTTACTGTGCAGAATTTTTTTTAAATAGATGTCTCTGCTTCACTATTGAGAGCAGAACGAAAATTTTCATTTTCTCTTTTCTCTTTCTAGCTTTGAGTTCTCTCTACCTCCTCTGTAGAAGTGTAATACAATTGTAAAGTTTTTTTTTTTGTATAAAGAAGAAAGCAGTCCAATTTGGACACAAGGGCGGGGGTTTCAGGTAATTTTTTTTACTTTCTTAAATATTTACAGTTCCGATGGCCGTGCTTATAGCCGGCTAGATATCTATCTATGTTGAGTGCTGTACTGTTTAAATATTCATAAAGATGAACTAGACTCTATTAAAATCAAGAGATTTTGTTATATGAACTTTAAAAGTTTAGTGTTAAAATTCATGGCTTGGTTCTGAGATGGTGGTACAGTCATAATTAAATCTTGGATTTGCCTTAGTGGCTACGTACAGTTGCCCGGTTGAAAAGCCCGTTATTAATCGGTTTAAGGGCTGTTATAATCCCGGGGAGCCCCTAAAAAGGTATCCTGTACACATGGTCTCAAGATTTAATTATCGACAGGCCCCATGCTTAGGTAAAAGGTTACCATACAGCTGTTAATTTTGATACTAAATTTTTACACAGTTCAAATAATAATTTCCCTTAATTTTGATTCTTGTTTGATGACAAGGATGCTCTCTTGATAAGGTCTTGTCACCGTCGAGCGGACTACCGCCGGCACAGATTAGATCCTGTCAACTTGGTATCAGAGCCTAGGAATTGTTTTATGGTATTTGACAGTTATAGTATTCAACATAGATATTCTAATTGAACATGGATATCGGAGAATCTAGTATTAAAAATACTAGACTTGAAGAGGTAGATGTACCTCTGAATCTTGATTTATTAAATAAGTGGACTATTCCTACTGTCCCTATTAATAAAATTTATGATTATGGATTTTTTGATAAATTCTCTTCTAAGCAGTTGATAAAAACAACTGAACAATCTCTTGCTTTAAAT
>MCJB01017740.1:73453-167895 GCA_002018475.1 Nicotiana obtusifolia | reverse complement strand
ATCAGATTCATCATCCGTCTCATCATCAACAACCTGATGAGCATTCATTTGTGCATAAGGGCACTCGTTGTTCCAATGTGGTCCGCCACAGTGGCGACACCCTGAGGGAGGCTTTCCCCCGATCATTGTTGGTAGACACAGCACTGGTGCTGCTTGAGGAGGGGGCCCTGGATTTGTTTGCGCTCCGATCTCCCCCACTTTTGCTTGGTCCACTACTACTTGAATGGCCCCCCTTATATCCTCCCTTGATAGGCTGTTGAGGCCTATCCTTCCGAGCTTCCACTTGGTAGTCCCCAAGACATTCCGCTGCTTGGATTGCCTTGGGTAGGGTGTCCACCCTTTGCCTCTGTAGTTCCATGCGAGCATAGGGTTTCAGCCCTTCGAGGAAGGTGAAGAGTTTGTCCTTGTCCCCCATGTCTCGTATGCTTAACATGAGTGCAGAGAATTCCCGCACGTAGTCCCGCACTGACTTGGTCTGGCGGAGCTCCCGGAGTTTCCTTCTTGCATTATATTCAACATTTTCAGGGAAGAACTGTGAGCGTATGGCCGCTCTCAGTTCCGCCCATGTATCAAGATTGTCCTCACCGGCCCTGATGGCTTCATATTTCACCCGCCACCAGAGTTTGGCATCGCCTTGAAGGTACATTGCGGCAGTTGCCACCTTCTTTGCCTCTTCTAGGCCTCCCACGGCATCAAAATACTGTTCAATGTCAAAGATGAAGTTTTCTACTTCCTTGGCATTCCGAGCCCCACTGTATGGCTTGGGCTCAGGGATTTTTATTTTCTGGGCTGTGGGAGCTAAGTTCATTGCCCCTCCGGTTTGGATGCCGCTTCCACGAAGCAGGCCCTGTAACGCAGCATTGACAACATTGAGCTGGTCCGTCAAGTTGTCGATAGTCTGTTGCATGGCAGTCATTTTGTCTGCCTCCTGTGCCCTGTGGGCCAAATCTTCGGTACGCTCCTGATGGAGGCACTCAAATTTCCCAAAAATTTCAGCTGCCTCTGTGGCCGCCGTTTGCCGGTCTCCTTCTGAGTCGCGGCTGATGTTTTCGATGTCTATTTCGACCTGGTGCATCCTGCGATCCAGGTCCTCCAACCTTTGTACTAGGCTGGCCTGAAGGTCAGGCACAGTTTCCACAATGGGCCGCAGTGCGTCAACCGTCTGTTCGAGGACAGTGATTCTATCCCCGTAATTCACCATGGTCAGAAATGGTGCAATGGCAGTGTTTCCCTCGTCCGATGTTTTTGAGCCTAGGCTCTGATACCAACTGTTACGCGACGCCTTCCTGAAGTTCCTTGGAAGGGCAACGTAAGGCTAGGCAACCGAGGTCTGTCCGATTACCGTCCGCCAACTGAGGTCCCCTCCGCACACTAGACTAGATTGTCAGTGCCGTGCGGGAAAACCAAGATCGTAGGCAACGAGAGAATTGAAAGCTTGTAGAAAGAATTGTGAAAAGAGCTTGCTTGCATTAAATGAAGGCTATTACAAAAGCTACGCGGTGTCGAGGGGGCGAGACACCAGTACAGAGAATTGATTGCTTGTTTGAAAGTTTGAATGCTGATACCCCCCTAATAATGCTTAAAATAAAAAAACCAAAGTTACAGGAGTAGACCTAAGAAAGCTGTAAAATCATACTGAAATAAAATAAAGTAAATCTATTCTATATTTACAAAGAAAGGGACTTAGTTTTCTACAAGGTAGAAACTAGTCCGTCAGCAGCTGTCATTCAGCTCAGGGTCCGCGCGCGGCGTTGTCTGCGCGCGCGGCGCTAGTGGCATCTGCCTGTGGCTGGCATTGGCGCTGCCTGTCAGTGGGGCGACAGGGGCGCTTGCGCGCATGTCACTTGGAGCGGCCAAGACCACGGGGCCGACCGTGGAGCGAGGCGTTGGGAGGCTTGTCGGGACGCCACGGGGCGCGTCCAAGGGGTCATGGGGCATGGCTGGAAAGCCGCCCATGACACCTAAGCACTAGAAACAGAACTTGGCGAATTGACAAAGCAGCCATTACTTCCGATCACTGAGAAGAAGAAAATAAGGCTATATAGAGTACATACTGTAGCTTGGAACTACTTACTCTGCGTTTGCTTATTCCGCCATCATGATCCAGCAACTCATTAAGTTTCTCTTCCACTGCAAATTCAGGTGCAAGTGTTTATTTCAATAATACTTTCAAATCTACAGATACCACAAACTTGATAAAAAGATATACCTGCTTCAACACGAGCATTTGAGGAATCATAAGGTGGTTTCCTGAATTTAGGTTGTGGAATTTGCAATTTGTTGTCTACATCAGATAGTGATGTTAAATTCACAGCACTATTCTTAGATTTTCCCTTTTTAACTGAAGGTGATCGACGAGAAGATTTTGACGATTCATTACTGGCTCCTCCATTGCCTGATTTCTTCCTCAAAGACTTGCTAAGCATTGCATTTGGAGATGGAAATGCCATGTCCAGTGCAGAAGAAACTTTTTCAGCATCTAAGCACTCTTTTTTTACTTCAGATATAGTTTCAATGATCATATCTTCCGAAGGCAAGGAATTTCCTGCAGGTTGTACAGAAGAATGCAACAGGATTTCTAGCCCCTCTATTGCCTCAGATGATTCCAGCTTCTTCAGAGATGATGAAGGGGATTCATTTTGGAACTTGTTGATTTCCTCCTTCATTTTAAAGCTAAAAACAGCAGCAGAGTTGTCCATTTTGGTATTTTCATGTTCCATTATATCCCCTATGTGTGTTTGGGTGGAATTCTCCAGGTTTCCAGTAACAGGTTCATCCAGTTTATATTTGTTTTTAGGTGTTTCTTTAGTTCTAATTTCTGCGACATTAAATGAACTTCTTGCAGATATAATGTTGTTTAGTTCATCACCCATGTCACCATCCTCGCAGAAAACAACGGGTTCAGGATAGTCATCATCTGAATCATCCTGCACTATCACTTCTGCATTCAGTAGGTCGCCGCCTATATAGCCCCGACAGTGAGGCGAGCCACAAACACATTTTTTCGCTGCAGCCCCAAAAACGCGCACATAATTGTAGTCAAATGTAACCTCCTCCCCCTGAATAAGCAAACCAAAGCACATCTTAATTGGGAACATAACAGAAACAAATTAAAAGACATTTATATAGATTGCTACTTTTTGACAACTCAAGATGTGATCCATACAGGTGACACAATCAAATGCCTAGTCAGGAAACAGCTAGCAACTTGTGAAGCAAATAGATTCCAGGAACCAGTTGGATAAGCATGCCTATTTACTTCTTCCCATCACTCCCACTCGCCTCTCGCCAGAAGCATGAAGAGCAGAGAAAGAAACAGGCTTCTGCTAAAGAAAAGGCGAAAAAGAAAAAGAGAGCAGAATAGAAGGATGGAAAACACTCCTACAGTAGAAAGAGGCCAAGAGGTTTCATTTTGTTTATTGCATTTAACAAACTTAAGGGTAACAGGTGATAGCCCATATCCAAGAACTTAATTTGCTGCACTACAACGATGTTGGTTAAAAAATTAGATGATAAAACAAAGCGAAACGCCCATCTAAAAAAAACAAAGTGAAACGTGTATATATAATGTAAATCCTTTTCCATAGAGGGAGGAGGGGAGAGGAAAAGGAAAAAACCTAAAGTATATTTCCGAGTCAAAACTACTTAAACTTCCTTCAAGAATTCAGCAGCTAATACAAGTGTACTACTAAAACTACACTGTTATTTATTTTTTCCAGAAGGACAAAAAGTAAGACATTTTCCTTGATAACAAGTGAAACTTGGAGTACTATTAAAATCATCATAGGCAGATGACCTATCACAAAATTATCGGTGTCCAGTGAAAGAACTTAACTTTCTGTTCATAGTAGCTTGAAGAAACAAATTCAACAAATTAAACCTAGACTACAATTTTCTTCTGGGAAATTATCTGTAAAATTAACTTAACTAGATTATGTAAGGAAAGCTCAAGCATCACTATGCTCATTGTGCTAAGATCCGGGTTCAAATGAACATTGCTTGCTCATATGCCACTTGCTACAACAAAATTTATGAGTAGATGCCACTTGCTACAACAAAATTTATAAGTAGATGCCACTTGCTACAGTTTCTTTGATACGTAGATGCCACTTGCTACAGCTAAGATAGAAAATTATAGCATTTTACTGAACTTCGAAACACCAACAAGTACTTACCTAGCAATAGGCAGTAGTAAAAGACTCTCTTCATTGCACCTACAGAGACTTGAACTCATTTCATAGGAATGTATAAATCCTTTAAATAGTGCAACATAACTGAAAGGCGAGTCTTGGGTTAAAAAGTTTTAACAGCTAATCTGCAGCTTAGAAGGGAGTGCTAACTCTCGACAACCATGCATTTAGCACAACTAAGAATAGCTTATACACCCTCTTCAAGAGTGCCTACATAGAGTTTTCACAATCCCCTGTTCAAATCTGAAATAGGGGCCCAGTCCACGTGCAGATAAGTAATATTTCAGAAGTCTGAAACTCATTATCTGTGAACATAATCTTAACATATTTCCACATGAAATTCTTTTTTTACAAGAACGAAGTAATAGGGAATGCAACCCAAACACATCTCTATAATCGAGACCCAAAGGCCAGAACAACTAAATGACCTATCTAAAATTAGACCCAGATTATACCAACAATTCTACCATGAATTGCCCTTTAAGTGGCAAATCTTAATTCATAACAATGTCTTTTTTGGCTGATTGTACTTTTTTGGAAGAGTAACTTCTCTCTGCAAGCAGTATGCATGTATTCACTGACAACCTACAATAAAAAAGTATATAACCAATGCCCAAAGCACTTGCTAAATGTGATAATGGAATGTGATGGTGATTGTAACAACATGCCAATAACTACCACGGGGACCATAATGCAAATTTCCAGCTTAGGTGCTAAAGATCTTGGAACTACTCCTTATGTATTTGTTGCCCTTAAATATAACTGGAATGTCCAGTAAGACATGAGAAGAATCCATTTTTCTACTTCACTAACTAGGAAAAAGCAACAACCATCCTGTAAATTGTAAAACATTTGAAGCAAAATTACAATCAGAACGAGACACTTTACCTTCTTGATATCCCTTAGAGCAAAGAGTCCAATGCAAACCTCTCCATTGACCATCCACTGTCTCAGCAAGCGAAAGAAAGTTGAGTCACAACAGTACTCAATCTATGTTAATGTGTACAGAGAACAAGCTTTAAAAACATATCAAGCATTTCTGCCATTAAGACCAGGGGGAGGGTGGAGGGGGACGGGGCCCACTGATCTTCATGCAATTAGCGAAAGATCTAATTCACATTAAGGCGCACTCTTTAGACGCACTTATTTACTTATCACCAGTGATAGAAAATAGGAGAAATTGTAAACACAAAATTGGCTATAGTTAATCGCAGATAGTTGAGAGACCAACCAACAAGGTAAAATAATAATCTTAGTATTTTGCAATACAAGTCTAAGAGATAGAAAATGTTAAGAAGAAAGCTCTATTCCTATTGTTGTTTTACAGTTAGCAGCCAATGACAGTCCTAGTTTCAATAATTAGCCATTCCATAGCCAATAAGAAGTGGCCTACTATACTTATGTGTAGACTAAGTAAACAAACAATACTCCTGAATTAGATCACTGATGATTAATATCAATTAAGCTGCACTGATTTAGAAGCATAATTCATTAGAGGTACATCAGATACTAGAATAGTACCTTATCAGAATAACTATATGGTAATATTACATCCAATTTTTTGGTATTTAAACCTGTCAGTTCTGCACTTAAACTTCTCTAGAATTTTACTTTCAATGAATAACTCTGCAAACTTCAGAATATTTTAGAAAAAAAAAAATAGTATCATGTTGCTAATTTGCTCGAGCATTAAAGTAGAACTATAGAAGTGTATGATGATGGTTTTGGTGTCGCACAGTAATAAGCAGAACATAGTCAAAACAAAGAAAAGAGGATGGATAATTTTTCACATGTGAAAAATATCCAGTTTTCTCTTAGGACCCGCTTACAGTGTGGCGATGTGATGTTACAGGAAGACTATTTTGGTACATCCGATGAGAAGAAGATGGAGGCATTTCATGGCAAGTAAATCTTTGCTCTTATTAAATCCTACGTGATGTTTGACTTCTTTTGCATTCTGCTCGCTTCATGGAGAAGCAGAATTTCTATCAGGACTAGCGCAATTCTGAAAGAACATTCAAGGTATTGTTTACAGTTCTCTGCATATTTTTCTGTATTTCACTATTTGAGCTTGTGACTTGCATAGAGGTGGTTGTATCCTCTGGTGATACACTTTAAGAATAGACCCACATGCTTAACCTATTAAACATAGTTCTAAAGGAAAAAGAACACTAGGTTTCCGTACATCACTGGAAGCTTGAAAAATATATAATGAGTGGTTAAAATTAATAATACAGATCTTAAAGTGACAACCACAGAAATCCACAACCATAGGCTCAATCCAAAGCAAGACAAGTTAGCATCTGTACAATGTTATGCTAAAGCTATAAGAAAGTGGCATTACAGTTCTCTGACAGTAAGTAGCAAAGGATGATTCCACAATGAGGATATAATTCAGCAGCAACAGGTAGAAAAGGTCTGGCTCGTGACTGTAATAACTTGGGACAAAATGCCAAATATTGCATTACCCACAGAAGAAGTCAAAGAGAATTGTATTCCCAATGGCAAAGAACTCTACAGGTGGTGTAATTTAAAACTGAATCAAACCAAATGATACATGGGAACATTTGCTACCATATAAATGACGATTTCATTCTAAAATGCATCTCATATAAGTAAAAATATGTGCCTTGAAAGTGCACATGTCACGAGATAGACATAGTTGAAATCATGTAATCCAAATGCATTAGCACAAAACTTGTTTTCCTTTTTTGCATATTGCAGCACTTTTTTCCCAATGAAAAATAAAAGAAAAGCACCATTCAGCTTTACAAACAATATTAATCTCCTATATAAACAATACATGTCCAATCAAGGCAACTATACACAAAATGAGGCAGCAGAAGGGCCAATAGAGGGGAAGGAATTTCTAGTTTTCGCACAATACCTTTTTAGAAGAGATTGCCGTACTTTACAAAAACTGAATAGAACATGAAAGCAAAATTTTGGACAAAGTGTAAAGCGCAGTTGAAACTGCAATCACCTTTTCTGTACGGCAATTAGGATCACAGCTATGGTTAATGAAGCGGCCCAAATTCCCTTTAGCACACGCATCTATAACCTGAAATATGAGGCATGAAAAGAATATTACACAATAAGGTGATTAGGTTAGAGAAAACTGAACAATTAAAATGCCACAGTTATGAGTCTTTACAAATCTACACTAGTCAGTGAAAAGTGATAGCAAGATTAAGTTAGTACATACAGAGAATGTCACAAAGTATAGACAACTGGGTAACAGGATATGTACCGAATTAAGACAATTTCATAACTTCATCTGACCACCACCCCCCACCCCCCCAACACACACACCCACACACACACAAAAAAAAGAAAATAAGAACCAAGGCAAACATTAATACCTCACTGCCATTAAGTGTCATAAAGTAAAAATGCTTATGACCCTTCAGGGCATACTCCTTTTGTCTTGCCTCGTGCGCACGCAGATCCAGGACCTAGAAAAGTTATAATTACACCTGTTATATATAAAATATGCAATGGGAAACTCCGCTAACTCACACAAACAGATGAACAGGCAACATATAGAAGTCAAAAGAATTATCAAATTGCTATCCTGCCAAAACATAGATGGATGGTAGCCAACAGGTTGGTATCCTCTTCCAATCCTACTTTTAATACTATATTACAAATAAATTCTGCTATGTGAAATTCACAACCTATTAGCTTTGCATCTCTAGCACCAAGAGACAACACCATATAAAGGTGCGATTGGTCGATTGCCAACTTAAAAAAGGCAAGTTATGAGGAATTGACATAATAATGAATGTGTCAGGATGTCCTTGTCCTAGGAGTGCACACTACAGCAACACCATGGTGTGCTGCAAAATGGGCATAGGGTTCCATTGCAACATCTGGGTGTGCGCAAGTATGAGTCGATGTCTTCACATCACGGACAGTGAGAGTGAGAAGTCAATCCGACCACATTGACACTCGGATTTGCAAATTGCTATAAGACATAAAAGGCTTCTGCATCATGGACGGATGAGAGTAAGAGGGAAAAGAAGCTATTCCGATAGAGTTCGAACTCAGATAGGTAGTTGGAATATATATGCTCGTTCACAAGAAAGTGAACATTAGTAGATACTCTAAAGAGGAAGAGATAATATCGTGTATCTAGAAGAGATTAACTGACAGGCGAAAAGGTTAGAGAGATTGATAAAACAATTATACTGTAGGATAATAAAACATGACAGGCAGAGAACCATTGCAACACCAAGACTTAAGGACAAAATTATAAAGATAAAAGAAGAGATTATAGGATAACCTCGTTAAGACTAGTGTGGGAAAAACAAATGTCTTATATCTCCTTTTCCATCTTTACCTCGCACAGATGGTCAAATGTTGTGAATAGCAGACTCACCTCCCCAACATATTCTATAAGAAACTGCCCTTCGGAGACATCCTCAAGCAGCTGCAGGCCATAACCCTTCTTTCCACATTTGAAGCACTTCAATTTAGCATACTTGCGCTTCTGGAACTGCAAGCAGACATAAATGGAGGTTACACAACCTGCTTAATATAAGCAATATACAGTAAACTTGAATGCCATGCAAGCTTGAGAACCTGCTGATTTGAACAGCGCTCTCCACATGGACAAGACCCTCGAACACACTCAACGTTGAGCATCCGGTTCAGGCATCCATCTCCGCAGCCCAATCGGCCATGTGAAGGAGGGTTGCAATGGCAGACCATGATCTAATAGAAAAGGATAACAGGGGAAGATATAGAAGATAGAGAAGGAAGCAACTCCAAACATATTCATAAGTTTGTCAATATGCAAAGAAATACAGATAGGCACGGATGTTAGAAGCTAAAGATTCCTTATGACGTGTACAAATATGTTACCTCAGTAGCAGGACAAACTATGATAATGTCTTGCATCATATACTTTTGATTCAGATTAAAAATGGTCACGAAAGGCCTATAAAATGTCAGTCAAGTATTTCGCCGCTGTATTGACAACTAAAAATTCTTATTATTCAGCTGCAATAATATATACAAATGATTTGGTGCTGCAGAAATCACTAAAGAATCTTTACAAACCCTTAAAACTTCTATCTTTACAAACTCAAACTTGCTAACACAATGCTCAGAAGTCCTGCTTCCCTCCTACTAGATAATAAGTATGAAAATGCAAAGAAACCACAGTTAATATTGAAAAAGTACAAAACACCTTTTTGTTGGAAAGCTCAACCCAGAAAAGAGTGTTGCTAAGGAGAAATTAACTCGGGGATTGTGGTCGTTTTCTTTTGGGCACCTACTATATAACTCTTAAATCCTGAGCGTGAATCGAAGTTGCTTTCATTTAGAAGTAAATTACTGCTCTATTATTTTTAATGCATTTTAGCCTTCAACTTAAGGATACTGATAATACGAAGACTGCCTTTTGATGACATCATTGAAGGGACACCCAGAAGCACCAGTCCCCTTGTCAACATGCAATATTCTTAAAGTGAACTAGTTCATACAAGTAATGTCTACATCCAGGGTTAAATTTTGTCAGCTTTAAAGATTTCATAAACATTGTGGCACCCCGCTAACCATGACACATCACAGATTACGAGAGCAACTGACCTCACAATAACAAAGATCCACAGTTAACTTACCATGTCATTATTTTAGGGAACCACAGAGTAGGCACAAACAATATTCTTTCAAATTATGTACCTAAAACAGCTTTTCAAGCCAAAAGTATGCTTAAAGCTAAGACAACATCAAGGAAAGACAGATGAGAATGCGTAAAGGAGCATATAAGATACAACATAGAAATGATTTTGGTAGTTTAGAGTTACATTTGACCAAATATTTTTCAAGAAGACTTCGACAATGCTAAAGCAAAAGATTGATAAGAGGTATGTAATGTAGGAAGCAACATTTCACAGCTAATCTCAAGGAATAGCCAACTCCAAAGGCCGGAGAATTCCAAAGCAAGCAGAAAGTTATAAATCAAGCAAGTTAACATTAAGGGGAAGGGCCGGACCACAAGGGTCTATTGTACGCAGCCTTACCCTGCATTTCTGCAAGAGGTTGTTTCCACAGCTTGAACCCATGACCTCTTGTTCACATGGCAGCAACTTTACCAATTACGCCAAGGCTCCCCTTCCTAATACACATAACTATATGTTTTCAAAAACAAGACTCCCCGAATTATTATTCTTATTTCAACCTCTAACCATCTTGCCACGCCTGGAGAAGAGGGAAATGTTTCTAAATTGTGAAATGGACAACAACAGTGAAAATGAAGCAACTCTGCTGAAACTAACTTTTGTTTTTAAGACAAGCCTCCCTCGGAGAAAAAGTGGTAGGTTAATTATTTGGTGCATATTAGGGTAAACCCAGCTTTACATTTACGCTTTCTTGATGAATTTTTATATTTAGAGACTAATCTGCTCCAAGACCACTGCAACATGGGCCTTATTTTCCTGTTATTTTTTATTCAAGATGCAGGCCAGAGTGTATGAGGTAATAATGCAGAGTGGATCAACCATTCACCTCATCAATAGTTTGACTTTTGCGGCTACGGTGCAGGAATAAGTTTCTCCTGATCAGAGTCCAAGATGATTGATGGGCAACTGTAACACAGACATGCAAGGAAGATAAGAAAATTAGCACAAATGTCTTCAATGAAAATTTACTCATAGTCAACACCAGCGCAATTGCAATACTATAATCATTAAATACCAAGTGCCTTCTTCTGTCCTGATTGATTTGGATTCAAGCATCTACTGAGGGCATCTTCCTCACCAGAGGCATCCGATATTTCCAGCTCAGCATTAATTTCTGAATTTGATTTTTCTTGTGCAATCGAGCAATCAGCAAAGTCTCTATCTAAGTTATCCTTACAAGTCCTTTAATGTAAGAGGGGATACATATAAGCAACAAACTCTTGGGGAAAAAAAACATCACATTTGCACAACCACAATAGTTTGCATCCATTAGCAAACCTCAAATATTTCAACATTCAAATACTATAAGAAACTTGCAGTAAGAACAGATTAGTCGCAGAAGACCATTAGATTCCATAAAACCACAATTGTAGACCTGATAGCTATCTAGTATGTATTCTTTTAATAGGTGAACTTCAGTTTGCATGAGACGATCTATACGCAAAAACAATATATAATGTTTCTGCTATAATATGATAATACTACATCAGGTAGTAGTTAAAAATCTTGAAAGAAAAGTATAACTCACTCTGCATAAAACAAGTATGGCTTTTGCTTTTCGCTTTCTGCCTGGTCAATCTAAGTTTCTCTCGAAACAAAACTCAAGTGAGTGAAAGAAGCCCGCATTCCCTCTCTTCTTTCCCCTATCGCTAGGGGCCTTGCCTTTTTAAATGACAGGCTACATTCGATTTTGAAAACGGGTAAAGCTACTGCCCAGCCCTACCTTTATGCCGGAATTGACCAAATAAGGAAGATTGTGACCCCCAACGAAAAAGGAAGGTGATAAACTACAGGATATCCTGATAACTAACCCACCTAGAGATGATTATGAGAAACATCCAATGTATAAGGATGAAACAGGTTTAGAACTGCCAACTCCTCGGAAGTTAGTTTATTACTACCCTGTGTTTGACTGGGTACAAAGTTTAAGAAAGATAGACTTTTGAAACTTGTGGTCTGCATCAAGTCATAGACATTTGTGTGGCGATAAATTATCTCATTAAGGGTACAATGGGAAGTTTAAAGTTAAAATTGCTTCTAAATAAAGAAGTATGACATTGTTTCGGGACATAATAAAATGAACGAATGCCACATAAATTGAGTAAGAGGGAGTAATATGTTTGTCAGTAAAGTTGGTAAATGATTTTTTTGATAAGGCAGTAAATAAAGCTCGTAATTGAAATGCAACCCCTTCTTATTCTTCTTCTTCTTTTTTTGTTTTTTTCACATTAATCGTGTCCGACTAGCTTACATGCACATTAACCAATCAGCATTCCAGCGAAAGCACAAGTTGCCAAGGTAATCCTGCCAACTAAGGCTAGAGGAAATGGGCTCAAACCAACTTTTGACGCTGGGATCTAACTTAGGATCCCCAAGTCATTATGTGACTCTTCTTTTGCAAAGTTTAACTTAATAAATCAGTGATTAGACACAAATACCTACAGAAAAAGAGCTTATTTCCAATTGGATCGGGTAGGAAAGGAAGCAGGTAACTAAATTTCACTCAATAATTCAATATAGAATCACCCATAGCAATAAGTATCAAAGGTCTGCATACTGGCCATGATAAACAGAAGCTGATGATTAAATTATGGACTCCAAGAAGGGAAAAACTTATAAAATCACTTTCTCATCTTCTTCTTTTCTTTCTCGATAACTGAAGGGTCAAGGATCGTGTTTTATTAGCTTTCTAACCCAAGCAACACCATATTCAGGGATGCAAGTGTGAGCTAGTGCAATTTACCAATAAAAAATTGCTTAGTTAGTTCTCAAAGTAACGGGAAAAAAAACTTCTTACAGCACCAAACTTCAAAGAAGCATAGCAGAAAACTAATAGGAAAAGTGGAATATCAGCACATTCATAACGGGGAGGACGAGCAACCACATACCATTTGCAGTTTGTTTCATCAATTTGATCAGCAAGTTCGGAAGCTATACGCCTCCACTTCTGGCAATCATCACACTGCACCCAGGCATTTCTTGGTTGTAAACAACGCTGACTCACCACACCCAGTGTAATGTCCAAGTCTGAAATGCCTCCATTTAAGGTTTTATATCTCGATCCAACTTCTCCAAACCCGTATGGTGCTTCGTTTTCTAAGACATTAATTTAATATGGTCATTTAATACTACTTTTGCATGAAGGTCAGCCCAACGATATTGAACTAAAATTAATATCATATTTCCATTTATCTTAATACCTGTTTCTTGGTGGTGTTTCACCTCACATAAACTCGTGACATGGTCACTCTCATGTTTCACTTCAAGCTTATTATCTTGTTTTTCTTTGTTTCCCTTCTTTTTAAAAGCACTTCCTCTACTTTTGGATGACTTCGGGTTCGGAACTTGTGACCTGCCTTTGCCAGATACATCTGATCTTTCACCTTGGGGAACATTTTGTCCATCATGAGAGGACACTTTTTTCTCAGACAACTCAGTCTCTGGTGACTCAGTACCAAGGCTAGAGCAAATATTACCCTCTACGCCACTTTCAGACTTTGAAGTAGCAGCGGAGATACTTAAGTCTGACACTCCTGAACAAGGTAACAGTTCTCCTGAAACAATCTCAGTGCTCGATATGTTGGTTGAGCCAATCCGCGCTGGTGTCAGAGCAGAAGTATCAGAACAACAAGATCCCCCTTGTACTTTTTCTCCTTGGATGAGTTGCCCAAATATTTGAGAACTGCTCATACTATCTGGACTAAGCAGATCTTTCACACCAGAACTGGCTAACTTTGGGAGACTACCTTTTTTCCTTCCTTTCTTGCTCCTGCCATACACACGCAAATTCAGAACATCACCAGGCGCGACAGATGGCTCAGGCATAACTAAATCATTCAACTCTTCTCGGCCTCTCTCATTTATTTGAGTATCCGGAACCAGGTTGATAACTTCTGAGTCAGGTGAAGTTCCAGCATCTGAGCACCTGTTATCAATTGATGTCCCCTCTTCAGAAAATGACTCATTGTGAAAGTCCAAGAGTTTGTCCACTGGATTTTGACTGATCTTCTTTCCAGATTGGCATATGTCTGATACAGAAACATACGCATTATCCAAATTCCCATTGCACCTGCGGAACTGCAGACTGGGCAACTCTCCCTTCAGCTGATCATCAAAATTCCTGGCAACATTTGGCAATTCTTTGAACTCTTTTCCCATAGTGCACTGTTTGTCAGTGTGATCATCAATAAGAGGAACAACATCCATCAGGCAACGTGAACCAAATTTAACTTTCAAGGTGATGGGACCTGTAGGAATGGAGATTTTTCCCTTTGATTTCCGCGAGTTTTGACCAGGTTGATTCTTACCCTGCCTCTCATTTTCCTGACCATTCTTTGTTGTTTTTGATTTTATGTGCTCACTTTGAGCTATCTCGATTGCACTGTTATGTTCAACAGCTTGCACCATATTTCCCAGCAAACCCCAAATTGATGAACGAGCGTGCTTACTGCAATAGCTTAATTTTCTTGTAATTTGCAAGAAATTGAAATCTAGAGATGCTTTCTTAACTGTTCTTCTCCTGCCACTTCTTGTTGGTATTGTAGCCTGATTCTGGCTCAACTTAGCTTAGCATCCACTCCTCCTCCAACAGGCGATACACTTGCTGTTGGATATTTACTTTCTGAAGCATCAACAACTTTTCTAGTCTTTTACTTTTATCATTCTTCTTTTGTAAAGACACCTCGGCTATGCTGATTGAGTCAATTGTAGCAGTGGCGACATCAGTTCCTGAAATATCACAGGCAACCATTCTCTGAGAAACATCATCATCTTTGATCCTACAGGGATCAGGTGATAGCAAAGAGAAAGATGAGTTACTGGTGCAATTTGGATACATGAAAGGTGAACTTTGATGACTGGGCGAGCATATCAACAGTTTCACCTAGCAACACTCAGAGAAAGTAGAGATCTCAACAATCATTTGTCCTTATACCCACACACAAAAATCCACTGCGGTAATCTGTGAGTGCAAATAGCAGTTAAGAAATCAAAATAGGCAACAACAAGTTTTCGGAAACCAGACACGCAAAAAGGCACTATCGCCCACCTGATCAAAGATAGTAAATCGCATAGAGATGAATACTCAAATTACCAATCTACACGTTACGCAATTAAAAAAGCATAGTCCAAATTTCTCTTCTCTAATTAAGATAAAACAAGACAAAGCAGCTCTTTCAACCCACTACTAAACCATTGCCTAAACACACTTACAGAAGATTTAGCAATTCAACAGTGCACAACCCAAACAATAATCTTCTTTACTAACAAATTAACTAAAAGCGCACAAATCCCTCTTTCTACAAGCCATTACAATCAACCTTAGTAAAAAAAAAAAGGTAAACCAAAAAAGGGAAACACAACATATGTCAGCTGCATCTACATACTTAAAGAAGCTTAACCAATTAAACAGTACATAACCCGAGAAAATTAGGATAAAAACAAATAAGAAAAACACCAAATTGCCATTTAAATTGCATAAGATATAGACAAAATGCGAACCTAATAAAGAAGAGATTATCTCTAACTACATTCAGCTCTATATTTCATGTGTGTGTGTGAGAACGCAGAGAGACATAAAATTCGTCCCTTTTGCACCAAAAAATGAAAAAACCTGAGCAGCTAACATTACTCAACCCATCAAAACCCTAATTCCAAAGCTGCAACGCCAATGCCGATACATAACAAGTACAAAAATAGCACGCACCGTTCACCCAACAAAAAGTTTAAGAAAGTCCAACTTAAAGCCAGAGATCATGTAGGGAGAAGATGACAAAGGCGACTAACCCGGAGGAATAAAAAAAACAATAGAGAAAGAGGTTGAAAATGGTATGTAATAGCAATTTCAAGGTAATTTAGAGAATTTAATATCAAACTATTTTTTTGTTTTTCCTGGGTTGGCTCGTGTAGAGAGAGAAAGTAAAAGGAATCGCTTGGCGGTGTCCGCAAACGGTTTTTACGGTATGGGAAGGGAGAAAGAGCTCCTCCGACCGGACCAAAATCATATTGTGAGGAAAAAGAAATAAGTATTGCACAAAAAAAGAAAATATTGTAGATTTGCAAAATAAATTAACGTGTCATATCAGTTTTATCAATTAAATGTTAATTAATCTTATGTTTGTTTTATTTTCTCATACTTATTTGATGTTGCTCTGACAGCTTGCACATATTTTCCACATCTCCAACTATTTCGGTATTATTAGATTACTCTATATAACAAGAAGTATGGAGATGAAAAGAATCATTTGGTGTTTTTTTTAATAGTTCTCATAGTTAAGAAAAAGTATGCACATAATTGGATAAATTCATTTGCGGTTCCATTGTTTTCAAGAAATAAATTTGTGTATCTGCGTTCTTAAATTTGTGTATATCTATTAAAAATTTAAAATTTATTACATAATTTGTACACATATTTTTTTCCAAATAAAATTTGAACCTTTTTTACTTTCTTCTTTTGTTAAGATCGAAGTTACTATGTTATCATATACATGTTGAGTGGTGATATTGCCAGACAAATTTTGTTCCTGACATAGCAGACTACGCAGTAAAGTTGTTGTTCCGCGAGCAGTAATAATTGAACTCCAGTTTGGCTAGACAAAATAGAAGTTATACTTTGGCTACTTGTTAAGCTACAAAACTCTATTTTGACACACAATATGAACAAGGCACCAAAATATATTTAAGTTGGTGGGCTGAAGTTTCTATATTCTGCATTATACAGAAGAGTAATTGGTTCACACATCAGTAAAGGTGTATTTTAGATATTTTCTTTGTCGCCTTTTCTCTTTGGCCAAAATTTCTTTGGTCTTCTCCTTCCTACTTTTAGGTTTTATTTTTTTATATTATTTATGTTGAACCACAACTAACTGAAAGAGGTATTTGACTTTTGATTATGATAAGTTGTTTTTTTCCCTTAGGGGGTGTTTGGTACACGAATAAAATAAGGATAATAATCTTGGGATAAATTTTGAGATTATTCTATGTTTGATTTGGGATATTAGCTAATCCGGGGATAATTTTTACACTAAATAGTGCGATTCGTTATTCCATATAGAAGGTGGGATATCCCACCATTGTACCAAATAACCCCTTATATTAGAGGTAGATGCATTTTAAGATACTAGTCGTAGAGTACGCACTTTGTACGTATTCTCATATTAATGAGTAAATAATTCTAAAAAAAAGTCAAAACATGGACTGTACTTTTAATGACATAACAAAATTGATGCATACATAATAGTTTATATATCTAACTATCGAGAAAAGTGTAGGTTGAATGGAACTTAAAAATAGCTTTGTCAATTTCGGTTATGCAAATTCCTAGTTGGTGTACTTTTGTTAGACCAAGTATATTTAAAACTAGTCATCGGTAGCAAAACACCTATCTAGCCTTTCCAAGATTAGGTCTTGCCTGCTGGTGTATATTTTGTTAGACCAGGTATATTTAGATCCCTTAAAGCCTAGGTCCACTAGTCTACACTGGTTCAAGCAATTCCAAAAATGGGTGCTTCTACTATTATTAATGCAGTTATCTCCAAGCTTATCTCTAGCTTTTAGGACTTCATTGAAGTCACCTCCTACAAGCCAGCTACCCTTATAAACAGAGGCCATGTCCTCAAGGGACTGCCAAAGTCTAGTTTTATCTTGAATGTGACTACTAGCATAAGAAGAGCCACTTAGAGTCATTAGGGGTTACCTTGATCATGACATGAACTCCCTGAGGCGTGGTACAAACTTCCTCCAGCTTCACTAGGTCGTCTTTCCACATAACAGCAATACCCCTTTATTGCCCCTAAGGCAGGGACTGAAACTAGGCTGAGAATTGGAGCTCAGCAGTCAAGTGCGTATGGTTAGCCATTATTGTCTCAAGAAGAACAAGAACAACAGTGTTATGCAGCTTGACCATAGAGGCACAGTGCCTGCGAAACTCAGCACTGTTGGCTCCTCTCACATTTCATGGGGTTTTGAGATAGGCTTGAGGCCTTTCCCATTTCCACAGGGGTTGCTTTCGCTCGTCCCAACATTGGAATTAAGGCGATTGCCGAGTTCCCTGAGTTTGGAGATGAGGAAACTCGGGATTTAGTTTGCAGTTTGTGAGCTTTCTGAGGCAGAGAGCAATAAGTATTTCTCCGAACGGCTCTTTGAACTCTATCTCTTGAGCTTCTTACATGAGGAGTACTCTTGTCTTTGGGACTCCTAACTTTTCTAGTATGTTTTCTAGGTCTGCGTTGGACTCCTTGAGGTACACAAAGGTTTGGTTTTTCTCCTTGACTAGTTGATCCATCACCGATGATTGGTTCGGACTTGGGGGGATCGGCTGGTCCACCTGTGGCCACAAGATGAAGGCAGGGGATGGGACTGGTGTTTCCAAGTTCTTTAGTGGGAAGGAAGACATGGTCTAGCACAACTGGCCTATCAAACTGTTGATTTCCTCCAAGCACAGTGGTTGTTGGGTGCCTAATATATTGGGCCTGGAGGAGGGTAGACAACTAAAGCTGGTGGCCGAAGTTGGATAGGCCAAGTGAATGAGGTGGGTTTCTAGTTTTGCAGGTAGCGCGGGTCTTGGATGGTGATGGATACTGGGACTTGCCCAATCATAATCTACAGTGACTGAGAGTCCCTGCAGAGCCATCTCTAGTCAAGATTCGGGCATTATATCTGGTGGCAGTGGTAGGGTAGATTGCGTGAGAGGGGTGGTGTTTTGGTGGTTGCTGGGGTTGTTTGGGTTTGCCATTGGAAGGGGACTCCTTGGGTTCTCCGCCGGTTGCGCTTGAGGAAATGAACATCCTTTCAGTTACTTGGTTATAATCCATTTAGTGACTGTTGGGTTTCGCGCTGAGGTTTTTGAGATCTTTGTTCAATCTTGAAGGATTTACAACCAATGTCACCTTCCAACTCAGAGGGTGTAATTAATTTTTATCAGGCACTTGATTACCTCTATTGTGAGAGGTGTAGTCAGAGAGGGTGCCCAAATGGGTGGAGTGTGGGTGTGCGATACTGTTGGGCTGGGGCACTGTAGAAGAGGGTTGTCCCAAATCAGCAAAAGTATGGGTTGTCAGAGCATAATTCTCAAATCGGGGGCGCTTTCTGACTTTGGGAGATTGCTTGATTTGGGGGGGGGGAGGGCAGTGGTTAAGTTTGGTGTGGGGTCTGCCCTTTCCCCTCTCCCTGGCAGGTTTCTGTATTTAGATTTTGGGGGATACCATTTTCCCAAAAAAGGTATCTTTTGACATTGGGTCAAGTGTGTGTAGATGCCTTTTTACCCCTGTGATTTTGCTCTGTGTGCTAGCGTGTGTGTTGCCCGTGTTAATACTAGGGGTTGGGCTATTGTGTGATAAGCCTGCTTTTGGCCCATCTCCTTTTTCCCTTTTGTTGGGTTAATTGGCCGTTCATTGGGGCCCAAATGATACAAGTGCCCCTCGTTTTTGGGTTGTGGTCACCGGAACCCATGGCATTATTGGGGTTGAGTTCTTGGAGCATACCTAAGGAGGTATTGAACCTCTATACCTGGGTGTTGACTTTGTCTACCATTTTCTCCTGTTTATACCTTTGTGGTTGACCACCCTCGATGGGGTTGCGTCTGTATTTGGAGAATAGGACAGTGCATCATTGGGAGATTTGGTCCTTTTTGGTTAGTATCACTATTGGAGCCATGGGTGGGTGTGGCCTGTGTATTTTTTGGGTGGGAATGGTAGTAAATCACAGTTTCTCCGAGGTATGTTCAATCATCCCGTACATAGTATCCCTTCCCCTTCGTACACGAGTGATTGTGGGTGCCAATGGTAACATTCGTGTTTAGGAATCTCTAATGGAACTTATACGCATATTCTAGCATATCTGCCTCTTAGTGTAGAAGAGGTGCATGTATTAATCTTTAGCAGTTTGCCCACTCTATTGCCCACATGCTCCAGTATTCATTTGTCACAGAATTTCGTTGGCAACTGTGGTAGCCTTATCCATACCGCTGTTACGGCTAATTTTGATTCTGTTGATACAAAATTTGGTTCCTATCTACAGATTGATAGGAAGTGACCAGCTACAAACCATGGTCCCTCGCTTAAGACTTTGCTCATGCTTTCCTCCATATTCAATTTGGCAATGAAGAAGTCCCACCCTAGATCAATTAGGGTGAATGGTTCAATTGGTTTTCACAAATTGGCAAGTTTAGCCTTCAATAAATGATGTGGGATTTTTTTTACCAAATAGTTTGATGGTTAAAGAGTATTTACAAGGTTTATAGAGTCGGATTTTATCCTCATTCGACAGTGGGATTGGTATATTTTCGGGGTTTAGCTCAAAAACTTGGTTTTGCGGCACAGATTGGTATGTTTTGTTGTTGGTGCAGGAAACTAGATTTTTTTCCAACAGGGTTTCCTTGAAGGAATTCTTCACAGTGTTGTCCTCATCCATAACGGAGTTTGAGTCAAGAATTGGGATATCAAGGGGTTCCGGTGGTATTCCGATGGGGGGATCTCTATTTGGGAGTGGGGAAGTGGTCATTCCTGAGTGGTTGTTTGGTTAGTTCGGAGTTAGAGAGGGGTTGGTCTTTCTCTCTCTTCCTATCAGTTAGAACATCCTTTGGAGTAGTGAGATTCTTTAATAGCATCAGGGTATTAAATGTTAGATTGATTCGTGTGAAGTTTACACGAAGAGCTTTTATGCTGAAGTATTGTTCTAATGAGTTTCTGGCTTTGAATAGGATTCTTTTTTTTGTACAATCCTATCTTCATGTATCCAGTTTCTCCTTTCATACTTAGCAATATGTTTTATGAAGAAGGGTTCTACTTTCGGTTCAGTCCGCAGCAGAGAGTGAGAACTGAGAGGTTGACCAGTCTTCACTATTCACTCATCTCTCCTAAGTCCTAAATCCCTAATCAAAATTTATCCTTATTTAAGTTTGAGCTTTCTATGTTGTTATAGCTGGAGGTTGAAATGATAAAAGCCGGTGAATAAACAATTAGCTCATATTATAGCACAGTAAAGTAAAAGCAACTTGTTACTACATTGTTGCATAAGTAGTTGTACATAGAATGATAGAACTGTCTGTAGCTAATGGCAGTCGTCTTTGGCTTCTCATTAGGAAAAGCTACTACAACTAACATAGACAGATTGAACTATGCAGTTTGGCTGTTTGGTATTCATAAGACTAGGATTGTTCAAAAATTTTCTATTTGGTTTAGCCGATAAACCGCCCGATAATTGTTAATCCGATAATAATCCGCTTGTTGTCTTATTGGATGGCTAGCGGATTACTATATTTATAATCCAATAATCGATAAGCAGAACTGTTAAGCGTAATTATCCGCCCGATAAGCCCCCTACTTCGAGCGATTTTTGGGCTATATGAAAATTTTATTAAACAACCTGATGGCACCCAAGTTCCTTATGAAATTGCCAACAATCCAAGATTCTATCCATATTTTAAGGTGAACACAATTATAACTTTATTGAACTTGTAATTAAATTCAAGATTGTTTGCATATAATTCATTATTATAATATTAGAATTGTACTGGTTCAATTGATGGAGCATATATATATGTGTTAAAGTTCCACAAAGTGAAGCACCCAGATACCGTAAAAGAAAAAATTATCCAACACAAAATGTATTGGCTACATGCACATTTGATTTAAAATTCACATATATATATTAGCTGTATGGGAAGGGACAACATCTGATTCAGTAATCATGAAGAAAGCATTAAATAGACAAGACCAACTAAAACTTCTAGAAGTTAAATGTTTCATATATTTATCTAGGTAGAGGTAGATGTGATGAATAAATAATTGAAGCTTTTATTTTTGTATATTTAGGAGAATACTACCTTGTTGACGCTGGATTAATATTGAGAAGTGGACTTATTACACCTTATCGTAGGGAGTGATATCACTTGAAAGAGTATTCAAGATATCCACCTCGAAATCTTCGTGAGTTATTAATCTGTGACACGCATCTTTGCATAATGCCATTGAACGTGGCTTTGGAGTTTTTAAGGAAAGATTTCCTATAATTTCTAGTTCAGCTGAGCCATCATATGGTGTTTGAAACCTAAAAGCTTATTATTTTTGCATATTGTGTTTTGCATAACTACTTAAAGAGGTGCAGGTCCAAATGATGAGTTACTTGCACAAGTTAATGTGGAGCTTATATGATAATGATGTGCATGAAGAACCACCAAATCCTAGAGAAAGTAATGAGGAGTTTAGAAGGGGGAGTTAATTCGAGATGGCATTGCAGCTGACATCTGGACTAATTATCAAACTTAATCTTATAGGAGAAAAAAACTCAATGAATTTTTTCGTGTTTATTTATTTGATGTTATTTGAAAATAATTTCGTAGCTATTGTTAGAATAAAAAATATTATGTACTATACGTTTATTTTATTTTATAGCTCTTATAAATATTATGTCTAATGAAGTTTTTTTAATTTAAGTCTTATGAATATATTCCTCAAGCAGTACAAATCTTTCAAATAACACCTCTGTTTGTGTTTGGTCAAATGCTATGGATAATGCCTTAATTAATGCATTCCACTGGAAACAGGGTTGGTGAAACTTTTACTATACATGCACTGAATAATATAGTGAAGGAGTTGCAGTCAAAATTTCCAGATAAAATTATTAACAAAGTGAGAGTTCAAAACCGAATGAGAAATATTAAACCAAAATTTAGCAAGTGTTATGACACCTTTCAAAATGGGATGAGCGAGTTTGCATGGGATTCCAGCATAAATATATGGAATGTTGAATCTGAAGTATGTGATCAATTTATATAGGTAAATTTATGTTTAGTAGTTTTGTTCTTCTTTTTTCATCTTATAATGTTTATCTCATTTTCTTCATTATTGTGTTGTACTTTTTTTTGAGCCGCTGAATGGAGTAACAAGCTAATTAGAAATTATGACAAGCTAATTAAGCTAGATGGAAGGGATATAGCTATTGGAGAACATGCTGAGACTGAACCAGACGTGGTAAGATGGGGTGCTCGTAATAATTTGAGAAGATCAAATGATAGTTCATTGACTATTAATGAGGTAGATGAACTAATTTCCACGAATGCTGCCTTCTTGTAAAATACGGAAGAACATAGACAACATGAACAATATCAATCAACTCAGGAAGTACGTAAATAGAATGCATATTTAGAGGCACCGACTTCTAGTAAGAATAAAATATCTAAACAAGACCATCTTGAAGGCTTGGCTAATATGTTGAGAGGTGGGATGAATAATTTGGCTAATGCAATTAATCGCCTTTCAACTATGTCACCCATTCTTGAGAGTGAGATATGGCAAATGGTACAAGAGTTGGATTTGGAGCCTAGTATGCACGTGAAAGCTTATATATTATCTTAAAAACATGCAGACTTGTGCCGCACACTGATTGGGTGTTGTCACGACCCAAAATCTCAACTCGTCATGATGGCACATAATACACCGGCTAGGCAAGCTGAAATATGATAACAAAGGCAATATAATAACGAAATTCGTAAAAATAGCATAAACCTGAAGTCTCAATATAAAAAAAACTGCTAATACAAAGTAGATCCCCCCAGAAACTAGTAAGTACGGAGTCATGAGCTTCTATAATGGAATACAAGTCTGAAACTAAAAATAAATACATTGTCTGAACTAGGGGTGGGCATCAGTCGGTTCGATTCGGTTTTGTAGAATTTCGATTCAGTTTATTCGGTTTTCGATTTTTGATTTTAATAACCAAAACCGAACCATAATAACTTCGGTTCAGTTCGGTTCGATTTATTCGTGTTCGGTTCGGTTTAATTGGTTTGGTTTTTCGGTTTCAAGCCACGACAAAAATAATACGGAACAACGAAAATAAATTACTTATTGACAGAAAAAGACAAAAGAAGGGTTATTTCGTGTCAACGGGGAAAAACACGGACTATTAAAATTTTGAGGGGCTATAGAGGGTCATTTTCTCCCTGAAAATTGTAGTAGTGTTTTAACAAATTAAATTTATTTCAAAATATATGATATCTTAGAAAAAATATGAACTTACTTACTGATAGCTCATTTAGTGTTAATAAAGTGAGACATTTAAGAAGAGGTAAATGATAGTTTACACAAAAAAAATATAAGCAAATCGGCTAAACTTTCTTTTTTTAAAGGACGTTCAAAACACAATATGGATTGAGGGAGGATTTAGTTAAAGGTAGAGTCGGATCTAGGAATAGGAATATGAAGAGAAAGGAAAGGAACAAAAATATCTTAAGAAGTGTTTCCTTTGTCAAGTTTGAAAACAGACTGGGCTATTTGGTGCTAATAATGAACGAATAATGGTGAGATGAATAAATATTGGATTATCAAGTGGAGTTTCATAACTGCTTTTAGCTTATTGACTAGCAGTCTATAAAATCTGGCCCGATCACAGTGTTGTAACCACATGATTTAATAACCTATGGTGGCGGGATAATACAAGAATTTTGATTTGTTAAAGAAAAGTCTTGAACTATACTAAATTAAACCTGATATCTCAGAAGTGTAAAAATTCATATGCACTTCATTTTGTGCTAAACAAAATTAATTTTACTCCAGGTCCGACTATGAGGTCTAGCTCAATCAAGAAATATTGAAGTTGTATTCAAGAGGTTGTAATTTTCCTTCTAAAGTGGATTTCAGTCTTTCAGATGGTATTGGACTATTGGGTAAATTGGGCTTCAGATGGGTTATTTCGGTTAAGCAGTAAATTGGGCCAAGAAGTAAGAGTCCAAAAGGTGGTAAAAAAATTGGGCTTCAGATGAGTTATTTCGGTTAAGCACTAATTGGCCTAAGAAGTAGGAGTCCAAAAGGTGATAAAAAAATTGGACTAAGCCTAAGAGTCCAAAAGCAGGTAAAAAAATTCGATTTTTCGGTTTAATCGAAAATCGAACCGTTAAAACTGAAAATCGAACCGAAAATCAAACTTTTAAAAACTACAAACCACAAACCGATCGAAAAACCAAAAAACCGAAACCGAATAAACCAAAATTTTCGGTTCGGCCGATTTTTTCGGTTCGGTCGGTATTATGCCCACCCCTGGTCTGAACTGTAACAACAGTATGAAAGGAAAGGACAAGTCAAACTGCGACCAAGTATGTAGCTCTCCCTTGCCTCTAGCAGATAGTCCAATAAGCAAGCCTACTGCTGATAACTGGTCCCTATACCTGGATTTGCACAATTAAATGCAGAGTGTAGTATGAGTACAACCGATCCAATGTACTCAATAAGTATCATAAATAAATACGATGAGGTAAAAGAAGCATAAATTATTAATGATATTAGCTATCATCTGTGTAGTTTCATTCTTTAATCCGGTACAGAATAATATTGAAATCAAATCATCAAGTTTAGTAGGAAAACATTCGTGTGTGTATGTGTACAATTTCTCAATTACTCTGCTCAGACAATATCTTTGGCATATAGAGGTGATATGCAGTTAAATCAGATAAATGATCAAGGAAAATTACAAGTAAAGATGAAATGCAAAATCCAACAAAACGCTGGCTAGATTCCCTTATTTTTTCATATCTGTTCCAAACCACTAATCAGCATTTCCAATATCCGCATGTACACCATCAAGAGAGAAACATGAGAGGGTGACCCTAGGGGATGGATCCGTATCCACACGCTGCACGGACAACTCTCGTGCTGCACGAACAACTTACGTGCTAATAACATCAATATCTGGATCCGCACAGACAACTCGCGTGCGACAACACAAACCGCCTAGTATGGTCACAGGCACAAAAACACAATTCACCCGGCGTGGTCACAGGCACCCAGTCCAATCATATCACACAAGACTAAATAAACAAGTATACATGTATGGCACGAATGAATATCAAATCTCATGCTCCTGGACTGGTATAAACGACATGCTAAAGTGTAGGCATGTGCAAGTATTCACAACAATTTCATCTAAGGCTAACATTTATCAGTTTATTCTAGGATTAAGCCCCTATGTAGCCTCAAATCACGGCTCAAATAGTTTATAACAATGTCACAAATGTGCGAAGCTTCATAGCTTAAGGTTTAACTGTCAAATTCTAGGCTTATAAGAGGCCGAGCACAACCCGAACGTGAATAACTAATCCCGATTCCCGCATATGGGTTCAGCCCCACGCATGTGCGCACCCAATAGCACGTAGCTATCACAAAAATTCAGGCAACTAGTGCCTCAATCACGTTTAGATAAGATACTTACCTCAAACAAATCAAATCACTCCGCTAGAAGGCCCTTCCCACGCGTATCGACTTCCGAAAGGTTCGAATCTAGCCAAAAATAACATATCAATATAAGCTATAGGAATTTATTCTAAATGAAAAAGCTAAGATCTTTAACCAAAGTCAAAAAGTCAACCCTGGGCTCATGTCTCGAAATCTAACAAAAATTACAAAATCCGAACACCCATTCAATGGTGAGTCCAACCATACAAAACTTATTCAAATCCGACCTCAAATCGCTTTTCAAATCCCCAAAATTCAGTCTATGAAGTTCCATAATTTCCCCCCAAATTTTCCAAATCCAATCACCAATTAAATGACAAAAATAATGACGGATTCATGTATAATAGCCAAATCCAAGTTAGAATCACTTACCCCGATGATTTCCTTGAAAATCTCTCAAAATATCACCACAAACCGAGCTCGCTAGGTCAAAACATGAAGAATGAATGAAAAATCCCCGATCTCACCATATCTGCCCAGCGATTTTCGCTTCTGTGGCCAGGAGGTCCGCTCCTGCTAAACCTTTCCTACGGAAAATGGAGTGCACATGCGCATCGCACTCAAGACCAGCCCCTCCACTTTTGCAGAATTACGCCCGCATTTGCGCACGCACGCCTGCGGTGGAAATGTCGCACCTGCGATCATGCCCGCTCCTGCTCTTCACTTTATCCCAGAAGCGACCTTGCCTCTGCGATCCCAGTTCTCCCCACTCACTTCCGCACCTGCGCTCATAAGGCCACACTTGCGGCGGCACATCTGCGGCCATTCCCACCGCAGGTGCGAGCGCACCAGAATCGGGCAGATCAACAACTTCCTTAAGTCCACAATTTACTCTGATTACAACCCGAATCACTCTCAAAGCCCCCGGGACCCCGTCCTAACATACCAACCCATCCTAAAATATCATACGGACTTATTCGATACCTCAAATCACACCAAACAACATCAAAAACACGAATCATACCCCAATTTAAGCATAATGAACTTCCGAATTGCCTACTTGTTAAACCGATGTTGAAACATAACAAATCAATTCCGATTGACCTAAAGTTTTGCATACAAGTTATAAATGACATTATGGACCTATTCCAACTTTCGGAACAAAAATCCGAGCACGGTAACCACAAAGTCAACTCTTGGTCAAACTTCTCAACTCTCCAAACTTTAACTTTTCCAACTTTCGCCAATTCAAGCCAAAATTGTTATAGACCACAAAATCAACATCCGAACATACTCCTAAGTCCAAAATCACCATACGGAGCTATTGGAACCATCAAAATTCTATTCCGGAGTCATTTACATATAAGTTAACATCCCGTCAACTCATCCAACTTAGGCTTCCAACCTTGGGACTAAATGTACCAACTCATTTCGAAATATCCACAGAACTAAACCAATCACCTCGGCAAGTCATATAAGAACAAATGAACATAGAACAAGCAATAAATGGGGGAACAGAGCTACAATACTCAAAATGACTGTCCGAGTCATTATAGGTGTCCATTGAAAGACCGCAAATTTCTTTTATTGACCTTGATGTCGTCACTGGCAACTGAGTTAGCCTAATATTATTTATTCTTTAGCTAGAAAGGATTTTATGGACGAAATGATTATTTCGATATGGACTTTATATATTACATTGCTAGAAATATAACGACCCGACCAGTCATTTAGCTTTTTAGATCCCTGTTCCTCTAATTAAGACTTCTCATATGTGTTTTTACTGTTTTACGAATTGCGGGAATGGTTGGTCTAGGTTTGAAAGGGTTCGGGTTGAAATCGGAACAGTTAGTTCCTTAATAGTGGCCTATGATGGTCAAGTTTGACTTGAGTCAATATTTTGAGTAAACGACCTGGAATCGAGATTTGATGGTTCCAATAGGCTTGTATGATGATTATGGACTTGGGTGAGTGTTCGGATCGGGTTTTGGGTTATCCGAGAGCATTTCAGCGCTTAATGTTGAAAGTTGGTTCATTGAAGGTTTTCTATTTCTTTAAATTGGGTTTGGAGTAGACTTTGGTGTTATCGAGGTCCGTTTGAGATTTTGTGCCTCGAAATAGGTCCATATGGTGGTTTATGAATTGTACGTAAAATTTGGTGTCATTCCGAGTAGTCTAAGTATGATTCAGCGCATTCAGAGCTAGTTACGAAGTTGAAGTTCATAAGTTGATGCAATTTGGTTTTGAGGTGTGATTCATAGTTTTGATGTTATTTTATGTGTTTCGAGGGTTCGATCAGGTCCGTATTATGGTTATAGACTTGTTGGTGCATTTGGACGAGGTCCCGGGGGGCTCGGGTGCATTTCGGACCGCTCAGAGCTAAGTCCAAAAAACTGCTAGTGTGATGTTCTGGTTTCCTTCTTCGAGAATGCGTAAGGACCCTCGGTATCACAAAGAAGGATTTGGGGACTGGGTGATTTTGTACTTCGCGTTTGCGAAGTCAGGGTCGGGTTCGCGGAGGCTTGGGACCAGTGGCCTTCACGTTCGCGATTGACTCGTCGCGTTAACGTAGAAGATCTAGGCCTGGGCCTAGGCAACAGAGTTGCCTTTCCCCTTCGCGAGTTGGGCACGCGTTCGCGATGAGAGGGCGTCTCAGTGCATTGTGTTCGCGAGTGGCTTCTCGCGATCGCAAAGAGGACTTTTTCTGGGTTCATGACTTTTGCCTTCACGATCGCTAGGGCTTGTCCGTGATCGCGAAGAAGGAAAACCTAGGTAGTGACTTAATAAAAATCGAGATTTTGGCCTTTTTGTTCATTTCTCTCATTTGTTAGCTGATTTTGGAGCTTTTTAGAGAGGGATTTTTACCTAGCATCTTGAGGTAAGTGTATTCTACACAATGTGATACCTAGATTATGGGTAGATCTTAACATGAAAATTATTGAAATTTTGATATTTTATTGAAAAATTTAGGTTTTGATAAAAATATGATTAGACCATGAAAAAAGTTATGAAATTTAGTAGAAATTATATATTTGTGTTCGTGAGGTTATGGTAAAAATTATTTACAAAAATTTTCGGAATTGGGGCAAGGGGGTGAATTTTGGGAATCTTCCAAATTGGGTTGGGTAATCACTCTAATAGATAAATTATGAACTTTTGAACAACTATTGATTAGGTTGTACAACCTTTGGCTAGTTTTGGATTGTTCGGTACCGACTTGAGGCTTTTAGAGTGATTGGTGGACCAGAAAGTGGACTTGGGAACGAGGTAAGTCTCTTGCCTAACCTTGTAAGAGGGAATTAACCATAGGTATTTAAATTGTTATTTGCTACTAGGTGTGGGTGCTACGTACACACGAAATGATGAGAGTCCATGCGTAGCTAAAATTCATGTTATGTCCGGGTAGACATAGACCTTTATTATGCTATTACTTGCACTATTTTGACTCAACTTCCTAGTTTAATTACTCGTATTAATAAGTAAAACTTGATTAATGATTATGTTAAATTGAACTTCATTACTTAGAGATTTGGCGGAATGTTTAATTATTGATGGAAATTTTATTCTTTCATGGGCTTACCTTGGAGTCGCAAATATGAAATTTGAAATCCGAAGAGTTTCCCTATTCTTGTGGATCAGACCGAATGCCTCGATAATATATATATATATATATGTATGTATATTAGTGCTACGTACGCACGAAGTGACGAGAGTCCATGCGTAGCTAAAATTCATGTTATGTCCGGGTAGACATAGACCTTTATTATGCTATTACTTGCACTATTTTGACTCAACTTCCTAGTTTAATTGCTCGTATTAATAAGTAAAACTTGATTAATGATTATGTTAATTCGAACTTCATTACTTAGAGATTTGGCGGAATGTTTAATTATTGATGGAAATTTTATTCTTTCATGGGCTTACCTTGGAGTCGCAAATATGAAATTCGAAATCCGAAGAGTTTCCCTATTCTTGTGGATCAGACTTGTATGTATATTATGGTATGCATCCATGGATTGGACCGTATGACCTAGGTAGTGTATGTACACGATTGTTATAGATCGGGTCGTATGACCTCGGCATAACTCGTGCATGTTGTCACTCGGAGTCCGATTACACTTCATATGTCTTTCATGACTTGAGGATTTATAAATATATGTTGAGCCCTTACTTGTTGAGATTAGTATGTGATATTTGGGGAGTTTTAATTTTTGATAAATGGTCATTTAATTATTGCCTCTTATTCCATCATTGATGTTGTATTTCATGCTTATTAAATAATCTTGTACATTATGTATATTTCCCACTAGTAAGTGCCGAAGTCGACCCCTCGTCACTACTTTTTCGAGGTTAGACTAGATATTTACCGGATACATGTTGTTTATGTACTCACGCTATCCGAAGACTTAGTGGTGAGCTTCCTTCTATGCCCGTTCTGCAGCGCCCGGAGTCTCTCCTTGTTATATTTATTTTTTGTCTACCTTATTCCAGACAGTAGTATAGGAGGTTTTGTATATTCTACTAGTTTGCTCATGCACTTGTGACACTAGATTTTGGGAGATTTTAGTAGATATCTTATGGATTTAATTAATTATTAAATTCACAACTTCACTCTTTTGTTTATTTCATGATTTACATTACTACAATCACCTACTAATTATTCTCTTATTCAATAAAATAAACGACTTTAAAAATATTAAAAGGAAAAATTAAACGGGTAGTTCACTGTTGGCTTGCCTAGCGGCAACGTTAGGCGCGATCACTACCTACAGTGACAATTTGGTCATGACAAGAAAATATTAAAGATCAGGAACTGAAGGTCCATTGTCTAGCTCTGTTTTGATGAGGCTATGAATTACATATATTTTTTGTATGAAACGAGTATGGCGCTTTCTCTATTATGGTAGAATCGTGATTCCTTATGAGGATGATGTGGAGGTCAAGAGATGGTGTGTGGAGATAATCTGACAATAGATGGTGATCAAGGGGGAAATTGGGAAGACAATGGAAATTCAATTCGTAGTTTTTAAAGGGATATCTACTCTAAATGTCTATTCATGCAATTTTAATTACCTGTTACTGCCCATTCTAATTTGTCTTACAATATGTACCTATGCAATCTGAAATATTTACCCAACTACCTATTTTCAAAATTCTTTCCTTTCTAATTGCGGATCACGTGAAACCCCATTAATTGCCCCAACCTATTTTCTCTTTTATTGTTTTCTCAAATATAAATAAACGTTTTTCTTCTATCTTTCGCATTTCATAATAGGATCTACATGTCCATTGAATATTTTTTACTAATTTATTGTCCATTTCAAAATGGTATATAGTATATTATTATAACATATCCAAATTTTAGTATAATCAATGACGCACAAAATTGAGTTAATTAGATTATGTGACAACTGATATTATTTCAGTTTAATAATTGAATTAAAAAAATCTTGTTTAAACTCTTTGGTACAACTGTATCTCCTGTTGGTATATCTATATACTATACTGGTGTCATATGTTAGTTGGACTCTTTTTTGGTTGTATTAGCTACATTTAATTGGTACACTGTTTGATTTTTTTTTAGTAATAGTAGAATAGTACAATATCTTGAATTTTTTAAATTTTCCTTTATGCATATGTATCATGTAACCATTTTGATTTTTTTCTTTATGCGTTTGTTTTATATAATAGTATTATAGTACATTATCTTGAAATATATTATTATGTTAATATGTGGTACACTATTATTTAAGTTTTCTCTTTATGCGTGTGTATTATGTAATAGTAGTATAGTCATGTATAGTTGCCTGGAATTAATTAGTAGAACTGTATACCCTATTGGTATAGTTATATGTCATATTGGTATCATCTGGTAGTTGGAATATTTTTTGGTTGTTTTAGCTGTATTTTTAAATGAATTATATTTTGAAATGATCTATATGATCATATTTTGTAGGTGTTGGATTTTCTTGTACCTATGGACATAAATTTTGTGTATTTTTAGTTTTTATAGTTATGTGCAGTTGTTGGAACGATCCCGTACAACTATATACCTTATTAGTATAGTTATATCCTATATTAGTATCATATGTTAGTTGAATCCTTTTTTGGTTGTATTAGCCGCATTTAATTAGGACACTATTTGATTTTCTTTTAATAATAGTAATATTGTACAATATCTTGAAATACTTTATTATATTAATATGTGGTACGCTATTTTTTTAATTTTTCTCTTTATGCACGTGTGTTATGTAATAGTAGTATAGTCATAAAGTTGCCGAAAATTAATTAGTAAAACTGTATACCATGTTGGTATAGTTATATGCCATATTAGTATCATATGGTAGTTGGACATTTTTTTTGGTTGTTTTAGCTGTATTTTTAAGTGAATTCTATTCTGGAATTATTTATATGAACATGATTTGCATTTTTTTTTATAGTTATAGGCAATTATTGAAATGACTCCATACAACTATATACCCTCTTAGTATACGGAATGAGCAAGTTGTTTTGCAAATATTTAGCTTGCAATGCGAGCATGTAATTTTCTCATACTGTTATTGCATCCTTTAATGTTTTGGTGCAGTAGTATAGTCGCATATACTTGTAGCAATAGTCTAGAGCAATCATATACTCTGTTGGTATACATGTATACCATATTGGTATTATATGGTACTAGAAGTCTTTTTTGCTACTTATACTTTTATTGCATTTTCCAAGATTTTGTTATCATTTCTATTCTAACTAGTATCTATGGAGATTTGGTGGCCATAGATTGTGTTTTCTTGCTCCATAACTTGTTGTGTTATTGCTAATGGTAGAGTGTGTCCTCATATTTGTAGGGAAGGAGATCAAGATTTGCATGGCAATCACGTGTTGATTCTTAGAATCTGATCGTATAATTTATTGTGCTCAGCACCAGTCAATGTGATATTCAGTTAGATCAAGTGGCAACTGATATTATTTCAGTTTAATAATTGAATCAAAAAATTAAAAAAAAGAAGACAAAAGGTATAATATACTAGTTGTACTAAAAAAAAGGTGAACAAATATTTACTCTTATTGTATAAAAAAAGAATAATAAAAAATAGTGAAAACAATAAATGAAATTATATTATGAAGAGAAAAAGAATATAAAAAAAAGAAGTTAAATGAAATTAGAAAAGGAACAAGAAATAAAAAAATAAACAAAAGCAAAAAAAAGGAGCCAAAATGGAGTGTGAAATTAAATTATATAATAATAATAATAATAATAATAATAATATGATTTGGACCAAAATAAATAAACAGAAAAAGAAAAAAAGAAAAAAAAAAGAAGAAAACGAGAAAAAAGAAAAGGAAAAAAGACAAAAAGTTGAGAAATAAAAAGGAAAGGAGAAAAAAGACAATAGGTAAGAAAGTCATTAGTTAAATAGGTAGAAAAGTAAGTAAGCAGGTAAGGATAAATAGTTCACCCACTTTAGAAATTAGCAAGATTGTTGCTCTTATTCTAAAAACTCCAATACATGACTACCTTTAAGACAAGATTTTGTACCTTGCCAAAAGAAAGAAAGACTGACGGGTCCCCTTGTCAAAAGGATGTGCACAACTTGCAATGATACACCAGAATGTGGACATTTTTTACGCAACGCAGTAAACAACTTCATTCGAGTTCTCTCTAAAGCAGTTCAAGATTATACGGGTGGAAAAATTACAAGATATAATTGATGATAAATTAGTTGAAAGAAGTTTTCTTAGTTTATTTTTACAAGTAATTCTTAATAAGTTTACTATTTAAAATAATTGAGGATATTTTAATAGATTTATCAGTTACAGTACAGTACAATACAGTCAAATCAAACAATAAAGATATTATTTAACAACATCAAACAATATAATCTATCTAAATATTGTATCCATCAAAACGATACAAATACAATGCATTATAAAACGATAGGTAATACTCTATATCTACAATCTATATCTATATCTATATCTATCTATATATATACACACTTTATTAAAGCATGAAGCTCCTTCGCGAAATGTTATTCGTCTTTTTTACCCTTTAAAATAGATTTTACACTTGACAAATTAGTAATTTAGTTATTTCCCTAATAGTTAGGACTTTTAATTTTTCTAATATTTAGGATGTTGAACTCAATTAAAATTATGGTTATTAAATATTTCTTTATTTAAATTATTTAAGAAGTCCTAAGATTTAAGAATTTTAAACTCAATTAAGCTTTTATTTATATAAATTCTCTCCTTATTTGAATCAAATAAAACAACTATTAGCGTGTAATTATATGTATGTTTCTTCCGTACAGAATAAATAATCCTAATAATTCCAAGAAATAGACATAATTAATTTTGCAATTATGAGTACTTTTCTTCCTCTAGATATCAACAGACCAAAATATCCTTAATAGATGAAGCTTAAAAGTATAAAAGTAAAAAAAGCCAAATATTCTGCTTATCGAAAAATAACAAAGATTTTGAATTTGACAAAAAAATAGTTAGTGTTAGTTGGAAGAATTATTTTGAAAATAACATTTTGGTTATTTGTCATGTGTTGAATTTGAAAAAAATATTCTCAAAGAATAAAAATAATTGTTGATGTTCGAGAAAATAAACATAACAAAGATATAAGTATTTAAGATACCTAACAATCTGAAATTTTATAGAGTGATTTATATAGAGTTAATTGCCACATAGTCAAAATTGATCTACACATCAACTTTTTCTTCAAAAAATAAATCTAGGTTTAAAATATTACATTATGATTTTGTCTAACATGTAGAACTAAACCTAAATTTGATTTTAACATGAATTTTATGTTTTTACTGCTTCTACGATAGTATTAATAATCTTTTTAGAATTCGTGAATTGTATTTTTATGTAATTATATTACAATCATAGACGATTAGTTCCTTATGATTTTGTTGAAAACTTCACGATTTGCTATTTAAAGTACTGTGAAACCTTGGGGAGCGACCAGTCTTAACGATTTGCATCCAGTCGGGCTGAAATCGCTTTCAAGACAGCGACTTGTCACGACACAGTATTTTCTAATAATTTGTTTATGTTTCCATTTTGTTCTTAGTCAATATTATACTCATTTTTCTTACATAAAGAGGACCTAAAACAATATTAAAATTTAGAATACCCTATGAAGATGTTTATTCAGAAGAACTTTTATCCCTTGCATGTTTTATTTTTCCAGTGGCACTAGCATTCTTTGGTTGGAACCATTGAAAATTTTATTATTTCTTTTAAGAGTTAAATTTCTTGTCTTTTACTTTGTGGTGCATTCGTTATTCATGGTTGATCCTTGCTTTAACCTGGAAGGAGTTTTTATTTGAAGTTTTCTTTTCTATTCTTTATTGTTATACCTTATCAATAGTTTGATATTTTTGTTAGTGTTGATAAAGTCTTAACCATCGATTCTGATTCAAACTCCTTTATTGTTTTTAACGTTTTTGCTTCTATTTATCATCTCTTTTTATTTTCTTAACTTGATATTGTTTCATCCATGTATTTTCTTCCTCCCAATTTCAGGTTGCGGATTCTAAATGATAGAAGCTGTTGAATGCTTTGAAACTAGCACAACAAAATATACTGAGGTAAATTCTTTTTTTTATTTTTTTTATTTTTAATTTTGTATTCCTCGCCATCTATTTAAAGTGACATAAGTATTTAATTCAATCTACTATTTATCAAGAAATAATAATTAAATTGATATTTTTATGAATTTTTTAAATAAGCAAATAATTAAATAATTCTTTTAGCTGGCTAAAATTCTAGTTTTCCATAATACCCTGCTGAATCTTGATAAACTGATCTAGCCATAAACCCGAAGGAAAACTAAAAAATAAAAAGAGAAAAATGGGAGTAAAACTAAAACTGGTACTAAAAGTCCGGAAAGGCCAAAGAATACTTGAGAAGATTCATTCAATTGCCTTCCCTATTCATTCTTACTCATCTTTTATCTAACACTCTTTCTTTTATTTTTATTTGACTCTACTATTTTCATGATATTTAGTGCTTTTAATTCATTATTATACAATTTACAAGATCATATTAGCAACCACCCCACACACAGAATTTTCTCACGAGTTCTATCTTTAAATTATTTTGTAGTTTTTTGGTTCACCTATGGACTATATGCAAATCGGAGAATGCAAAGCTTTGCATTAAAGTCAAACAGTGGTGTATATATTTGTTTGTACAGTTTTAAAAGTATATGCTATTATGGTTTAAAATCATATGATAATTTAGTAATTGTATTATATTGTAAAATGACAATAGACGTGCAACACATCAAAATTTACCCTAAGACTAGTGATCCAAAAAGAGTGTTAAAACAATTGCTCTCTTTCTTTTCCTCCTCTTTAGATCGTGACTCCGATACCCCAAAATCTCAATGGGATCTTTTATGGACTGAAACATTTATATTTATCATAATTTTTAAGTATTGTTTTCATAAAGAAACCACATACTAAAGCAGTTTTCTTAGTGTGAGTGACCTGCTTATTTTTCTATAATGTCAACATTTTGTTTTTTGATTTTATATATTAGAGTTATTTTCTTAGTAGCAACGTAATTGTTGCAAAATTTTAGTTATCATATGTGATATAATGCCTCCTATACTATATTAAGTTATGACGAATACATCAACTATGCAATAACATCCAGTCTCTTCATTAGCTACTTATTACTTCTTAAACACACTCTATGGTTATTCATCACTGTATGGGGTCGAACTCAGACCGCTTGCGTAGGAATAAATCGGGCTCGAGTTTATACGGTTGGTATCAATCATAACTACTGCTTGATAGGCTGGGATCGAGGATCAAAGATCGAAGGTCGAGACCGAGCACCATCGAATCGGAACTCGAAGCTATGATGCCCGTGATGAGTTTGTCGAGGTCGATTATGGGAAATATCCTAGGGTAAAATTATCAGATCTGCATAACGGAAGGACCGAAAATCCCATGATACGTAAATATCTCGGCGGGAATCACGGCGTCAATCAACAAAACTGTTGAAATCAGTAAATCAAGGGATATTTTACCTTGTAAATAGATTTTTACCTTGTATAAGAATTATTCCTCCACCCCCCCCCATATGAAGGGGCAATGCAATTGTAAAAGGCATCTCACGATTCAATTATCAAAATATAGAAAAGAAGTCTGCTTTATTATCTCTTTATTCGTTTGATTCATATTTGTTTATCTCGAAGAAATCAATCAAGGCCAAGACTATTCAAGGCTTGTGGTTTGCATTTTTTTCAATTTTTTTACTGACTTTAATCTCTGTTTTATTCTTCATTATTTGTATCAAACCAAATCACGTGTGCTTCAAACCACGTACAAATTTAATTGTTATCCGAAGCCAAGGGTAAATGGTTTGGCGCCAACCGTGGGGCTAAGGATAATAGTGAGCGTTTGATAGAGTTTTCTGTCACACAAATTATTTTACACTTGCTCTGTGAAGTATCTTTGATTTCAGGTTACAGTACAGCTATGTCGCACTCACAATTTGTGCCTTTGTATGTCGATAATGAATTTGATCATCAAGGTGAAAATAACAACATAGCACCTGGTGATGAAATTCCGGTCGACGCTAATTCACAAATGGTGATCGATGTAGATCGAACTACTGGTCCGTCAAACAGTGTTCGTGGAGAACACCGATCAACAACTCAGGGTCCCCAAAATGACGAAGGGGATGGGATCAGCCTCAGAATGATCTTTAACATGTTGCAAGCCCAGCAAGCAGCCATCGCTCAACTACAAAATCGAAGCCAAATATCGAACAAAATTGAGTTCGGCCCTTCTCGGGGAACCGTTCCGGAGAATGAACCAGTCGCAGATGAGCCGAACGAAGGCGGATCGAGGGAAAACTCCGGGATCATGAGAATGCTCGAGGAACTAACCAGACGAGTCGAGTCTGGCGAAAAGAAAATCGAGGCTAAAGACAAAAAGGTGGAAACATACAATTCTAGGGTGGATCAAATCCTAGGAGCACCCCCGATTGAAAGGCTTGAATTCTAAAAAATTTGTACAGAAACCTTTCCCGTCAAGCGCCGCTCCAAAATCAATACCCAAGAAATTTCGCATGCCGGAAATCCCCAAGTACAATGGGACAACCGATCCAAACGAGCATGTGACTGCATACACATGTGCTATAAAAGGAAATGACTTAGAAGACAACGAGATCGAGTCCGTTCTTTTGAAAAAGTTCGGAGAAACCTTGTCAAAGGGGGCCATGACTTGGTATCATAACTTACCCCCTAATTCCATTGACTCTTTCGCTATGCTTGCAGATTCCTTTGTAAAAGCACACGCAGGCGCTATCAAAGTGGAAACGCGGAAGTCGGACCTGTTCAAAGTCAGACAAAAAGATAATGACATGCTCAGAGAATTTGTATCTCGTTTTCAGATGGAGTGGATGGACCTACCACCGGTCACTGACGATTGGGCCGTTCAGGCCTTCACCCAAGGGCTCAACGCTCGAAGTTCAACGGCTTCACAGCGACTTAAAAAAAACTTGATAGAATATCCTACCGTCACATGGGCGGATATACATAACCGATACCAATCGAAGATTAGAGTCGAAGATGATCAACTTGGAGCCCCTTTGGGATCTATTTACCCTGTCAGGGCTCATGATAGGGTTCGAAGGGAGATTTATCGGGAACCGAGACTGAATAGAGATCGGCATCGACCATATCATGGGGATAGGAAAATCACTACAGCAAGGCAGGACTCCCCGAGACGCGAAAGGAGGAACGATCAAGGTCGGAATAACCGAGGGCCCATGATGAAAATCAATTTCGAGAGAACCACCAGTCACCAAGAAGCACCGCGGTTATCAGAGTACAATTTCAACGTTGATGCGGCTACTCTCGTATCGGCTATCAGTCGCATCAAGGACACTAAGTGGCCTCGACCATTACAATCGGATCCGGCCAAAGAGATCCTAATTTGATATGCAAATATCATGGTACACACGGACACAGGACAGAAGATTGTCGACAATTAAGAGAGGAGGTGGCAAGGTTGCTCGAAAACGGACATCTTCGAGAATTTTTGAGCGATCGAGCAAGGGGTCATTACAGAAACGGAAATAAACAAGCAAACCAAGAAGAGCTGCAACACACGATTAATATGATTATTGGTAGAATAGATGCACCTCAAGGTCCGATGCTGAAGCGCACCAAGATATCCATCACCCGGGAGAAATGCACTCGAGATTACGCGATGGAGAGAATCTTACATTTTAGCGAAGAAGATGCAGAAGGGATCATGCAACCTCACAATGACGCGCTAGTAATATCTGTGCTTATACATAAGATTAAAGTAAAGCGCGTATTGATTGATCCAGGAAGTTCGGCCAACATAATCCGATCATAGGTTATAGAACAACTCGGCCTGACAGATCGAATTGTCCCTATAATCCGAGTACACAATGGATTCAACATGGCGTGTGAAACAACCAAAGGCGAGATAACGTTGCCGATAAACACTGCCGGTACCATTCGGGAAACGAAGTTTTGCGTAATCAGTGGAGGCATGAGATACAACGCTCTATTCGGGAGACCATGGATCTCACGACATGAGAGCCGTGCCTTCAACACTGCACCAAGTACTGAAATTCCCATCATCCGATGAAATTATAGCGGTTTACGGGGAGCAACCGGCTACGAAATAAATTTTCAAAGTAGAAGAAATAACACCAGTACCAGCAATTCCTTCGCAAAAGGTCGAGAACAAGTTGAAATAGCAATCACAGACATCATCCTCGGCAAATGTAGATGAACAAGTGTATCTCGAGGATGACGATTACGGAATTCCCCGGTCATTCATCAGTCCCGATGAATTCGATGCAACCAAATCAACAATTGAGGAACTCAAGCAAGTTTCACTCCTAGAAGACTTGCCAGATCGAAAGGTATACCTGGGCTCGGGCCTAAGTTCCGAGCTCAAGACAAAACTTATCCAATTTCTTATGACTAACTAGGATTGTTTCGCTTGGTCCCACCTCGATATAACAGGTACACCACCAGAGATAACAACTCACAAGCTAAGCCTAGACTAGAAGTTTCGACCGGTCAAGCAAAAAAGGAGGCCTCAATCCGAGATCAAACACATGTTCATCAAGGATGAGGTAACTAAACTTCTACATATAGGGTCCATTCGGGAGGTTAAATACCCGGAATAGTTAGCAAGCGTAGTGGTAGTCCCTAAAAAGGGGAATAAACTAAGAATGTGTGTAGATTATAAGGATCTGAATAAGGCGTGCCCAAAAGATTCTTTTCCTTTACCCAACATCGGTCACATGATCGATGCCATCGCTGGCCATGAGACCCTTAGCTTTCTCGATGCTTACTCTAGCTATAACCAAATACGAATGGATCCGGCTGACCAAGAAAAAAAAATCCTTCATCACTAAGTAGGGTACATACTGCTACAACGTGATGCCATTCGGGTTAAAAAATGCAGGAGCCACTTACCAACGCCTAGTAAACCGAATGTTTGAAAAACAACTAGGAAAAACGATGGAAGTTTATATTGATGATATGTTAGTTAAGTCCCTACGAGAAGAGGACCATTTGAACCATTTGCAGGAAACATTCGACGTGATGAAACAATACAACATGAAGTTGAATCCGGAGAAATGCACGTTCAGTGTGGGCTCAGGCAAGTTCCTCGGTTTCATGGTCTCGAATCGAGGAATAGAAATCAACCCCGAAAAGATCAAGGCTATCGAGGACATCACAGTTTTAGATAGTGTGAAGGCTGTACAAAAGCTGACAGGCCGTATAGCCGCTTTGGGACGATTTATTTCAAGATCATCCGATAAAAGCCATCAATTTTTCAACCTATTGAAAAAGAAGAACAGCTTCTCATGGACACCGGAGTGCCAACACGCTTTAGAGGAGCTTAAAGGTATATGTCTAGCCCACCCTTGTTGCATACACCGAAGACAGGTGAACGACTGTACCTCTACTTTGCTATCTCAAAAGTAGCGGTAAGTGGAGTCTTAGTTCGAGAGGAACAAGGTATACACTTTTCAATTTATTACGTTAGCAGAACCTTAGGCGGGGCTGAAACTAGATACTCTCATTTGGAAAAACTGGCACTTGCTTTGTTGAGTGCCTCTAGGAAACTGAAACCTTATTTCCAATGTCATCCCATATGCGTCATAACGACTTACCCGTTAAGAAGCATAATGCATAAGCCCGAGCTCTCCGGCCGATTGGCCAAATGGGCCATCGAAATAAGTGGGTATGATATCGAGTATCGACCCCGAACCGCCATTAAATCTCAGGTGTTGGCAGATTTTGTCGCCGATTTTACACCATCCTTAATGCCCGAGGTCGAAAGAGAGCTATTGGCTAGATCGGGGACTCCTTCGAGAGTGTGGACCCTGTTCACAGATGGTGCCTTAAACGCGAAGGGATTGGGGCTTGGTATCGTGCTAAATCCCCCAACCGGTAACACAATTCGACAGTCTATCAAGACTGTGAAATTAACTAACAATGAAGCAGAGTATGAGGCTATGTGCAGGTTTGGAACTAGCCAAAAGCCTGGGAGCGAAAATAATCGAAGCTAAGTGCGATTCCCTTCTTGTGGTGAATCAAGTTAACAGAACTTTTCGAGGTCAGAGAAGGACGAATGCGGAGATATTTAGACAAACTGCAAGTTACACTGCATAGGTTCAAAGAATGGACCTTACAACACATACCTCGAGAGCAAAACAGTGAAGCCGATGCCCTCGCCAGTTTGGGATCATCGGTCGAAGATGATGAGATCGAATCCGAAAAGGTCGTACAACTCATGAGGTCGGTAGTAGAAGAAGGCCACGCGGAAATCAACACGACGAGTCTGACCTGGGATTGGAGGAACAAATACATAAAGTACCTAAGCTCCGGTAAACTACCCTCAGACCCAAAAGAATCAAGAGCCTTGCGCACAAAGGTGGCTTGATTTTGTCTATCCGATGACGGAACTTTGTTTAGAAGGACGTTCGGTGACCCCCTCACGACATGTTTGGAACCGGGTTACACCGAATACATTTTAAGAGAAATACACGAAGGCACTTGTGGGAATCATTCCGGTACCGAGCCCCTAATCCGAAAAATAATCAAAGCCGGTTATTATTTGATCGATATGGAAAAGGACGTGAAGGAGTTAGTTCGCAAATGTAACGAATGTCAAAAGACATGCCCCGATGATCCACCAGCCCGGGGAGACGTTGCATTCGGTCTTGTCACCATGGCCGCTCATGAAATGGGGAATGGACATCGTCGGCCCTCTTCCCTACACACCAAGTAAGGCTCAATTCATTCTTTTTATGACTGACTATTTCTCCAAATGGGTGGAAGCGCATGCATATGAGAAGTTTAGGGAAAAAGAAGTGATCGAATTCATTTGGGATCACATCATATGTCGGTTTGGGAAGCCATTAGAGATCGTGTGTGACAATGGGAAACAGTTCGTCGGCAGCAAAGTGACGAAGTTCCTCAAAGATAACAAGATCAAAAGGATCCTATCAACGCCCTATCACCCCAGCGGTAATGGACAAGCCGAATCTACCAACAAAACCATACTTCGAAATCTCAAAAAGAGGTTAACCGATGCGAAGGGGAAATGGAAAGAGATATTGCCTGAAGTCCTATGGGCGTATCGTATAACCGAGAAATCTAGCACCGGAGCCACCCCCTTTCCTTGGTGTACAGTGCTGAAGCTTTGATACCGGTAGAAGTTGGTGAACCAAGTGTCAGGTTCCGCTATGCGATCGAGGAATCGAATCACGAGGCTATGAATACGAATCTGGAACTATTGGACGAAAGAAGGGAAGCAGCCCTTGTTCGATTGGCCGCCCAAAAATAAAAGATCTAAAGATACTACAACAGGAGAACCCATCTTCGACATTTCAACATCGGAGATTTAGTACTCAGGAGGGTCATACCCAACACTCGAAATTTGAACGAAGGGAAATTGGGGCCGAACTGGGAAGGACCTTATTCCATTATAAAGATCACCGGAAAGGGATCATACAAGCTCGGAACGATGGACGGCAAACAGCTGCCCAACAATTGGAACATAAATCACTTGAAACGATACTACTGTTAAGGTACGATCCTTCATTCTTCATTTTTTATTGGTTTTTATGCTACTAACACTCGCAGGTATCGAACAAAGTAGCCTCAAATCGGAAAGTACTGGATGTTAGGACTGAAAGCACGCGTTGCACTCTTTTTCCCTTCGGCCGATTTTGTCCCAAATTGGGTTTTACGGCAAGGTTTTTAACGAGGCAACCAGAAAACGTGCTAACTTAGATTTGAAGATCGATCGATCATATATCGATGACAACAATATTCCGTGCTAAACATTGATCGACCTCAAATGTCGGAAGACTGCTTAGCTACTTCGATTCGGGGAGACTTCTCAAAGATCATTAGGAATCGATGTAAGGGTCAAACGGTCAAAGGAACCGTACCTAAATAGATTGATCTATCCCCTAAATAAATTGTACAAGCACATGAACAAGAATAAAGATCTCTTGCACCAATATTCTGTCTCCGAGCCCAAGGGCCATTTTGATTTTCTTTGTTCAATCAAATACTGACATCACTCAGGGATTCATTCGAAAATCAAATTTAATCGAAGGGGAATAAGACCTACTAAGGCAAACCCCGATTTTTTAGAGGCCAAGGCCATACCGAGTTAATGAAACTCGAAGTAGAATAAGACCTTCTAAGGCCAACCCGATTCTTAAAAGGCTAAGGCCATACCGAGTTAATGAAGTTTGAAGGGGAATAAGACCTACTAAGGCAAACCCCGGATCTTTACAAGGCTAAGGCCATACCAAGTTAATCTAAGGAAAGAAAAAATTTACTAAGGCATATCCCAGAATTGGCCAAGTCCAAACTGATTTCGAAGAACAGAAAATTCACCGAGATAAACCATCGGTTCTACTGAAAAGAATCGAAACAAGTTAGCAGTAAAAGAAGGAAAGGGAAAAAGACTTATATATATATAAGGTATGATTACAAAGGTGGAGACCTCATTACATAATATTAAAAAAAGGGGAAGAGAAGGCTCTTCATTTCGAGTTATCGGAGTCATCTTCCTCCAGAAAGGCTTGTTTTCTGGCTTCGGCCTTGATCTTTTTGGCATCATCGATCTCGGTTGATAGATCAAAGCCCCGAGCATTTTTTTCCTCGAGAACGGACAGGCGAGTTTGACACTTAGTGTAATCAACCAAAATTTTTGATTGATCTTGAGCGGCCTCGGCGTCGGCCTTGTACTGGGCCACCAATTCATCCCCCTCATCCTTAGTTGCAGCAACCTCCAATTTTGCCATCTGCAGCTCGTTGACCAAAGCATCATGATCCGAGGAGATCACGCTAACTCGAGATTGGAGCATATCAGTGCTCTCAGTCAGAGCCTTGATTCTCCCCTTTGCTTCCGTCAGTTGAGTTTCTGATGAAACTAATTAAGCTCGGAAGGCCTCCTTTTCCGAAGCCAGATGATCCATTCTGCTTCTCCATTCATTGACTTCTGCTCTAGCCTCTCTTGCCTCGGATTGGAGACAGGTTATTTGATCGAGCTGTTGCCCCATCTGCTCGATTTAGCCTGAATTCTCTCTTCGTACAAAATCCAGTTCGGCCCGAAAGTTCGACATCTTCCCATCGAGCCGCTCGCAACGCGCCAATTTTTCCTGTTGATGAAGAAAAGCCTCATGATGAAGTACCGAGGCCTATAAGTACAAAAGAAAGTATGACAGTTAGTCGAAGTTTTAAAATGCAAAACAGTGAACGCCAGATAAGGCTTATCAGAAACTTACCTTATCCAATGCTTGTTGAGCCTCATTGAACAAGCAGGGTACGTCCACCTCGTTCATCTTAGCCTGATCCTCTTCGGTCACCAAACACCAAAGATAGCTAGCCACTCCTACAGGAGCGGAAAGGACACTAGCATCTTCGGGAATGGAGAACATTATGATCCGCTTTCGATCAGGATCTGAACTCGGAGCAGGAAATCTATCGACCGACTTCGGACCGAAAGATGCCTTGCTCGTTCCGGTGGAGGGACTTTTCCTCGGTACTTCTAGATTACCGAGCCCAAAAGTATCTTCAGCAGACGCCGAATCCATGCTATCGAAGATACCTCAGAAAGGGCCTTCCAGTTCATGGCTCCTGCCCGGAGAATGTCCTTTTGCAGCTCGGGCCTCGTTCAGGGTCGCCTCTAAGAAAGAAGGGGAGTCTATCATTTCTATGGGGCCCGAGATCCCCTGCGAAGCCCCTCTCACATCGGCCCAGTTCTTTCCCTCACCTTGGGGCCTTCGGCTCGATAAAGGTGTGTCTCATCGGCTCTCTGCTCGGGGACTCCTCGTCATTCAGTTCGAGACAGCTCATTACGCAAAAGGTCGATGTCTTCATCCTTCGAGGACAGAATTCGGTCATCAACATTGCCCTTGGGCTTATGAGCTATCCTTTTCCTCGGTCTCTTCCTCTCGGGCTCAGAAGAACCGGGGACTTCTTTCCTCTTTTTCTCTTTCTCCTGCTCTAAAGCAAGGGGCTGGCAGGAAACCTCACTACCAGGGGACGCATACAATATGTCGAATGGAAGGAAGAGGTTAATAAAGTTATTTTTCAAACAAGAGCTAAAGTGATGTCTGCTTGTGCTCTAAGAATTGACAAAGAGTCTGGCTATAAATCAGTTAGCACTTATATGGTTGAGAAATTGAACTTGCCTTGGGTTGAGCATATTGATCCCTACATGTTGAGAGGAGTAAAGGCAAATAAAAGAGTGTTATTACTATTCTCTAATGAAAAGTATGAGGATGCGATCTGGTGTGATGTGATTCCCATGGATAATTTTCATGTTGGGAAAGCCATGGTATGTCTATAGAATAGCTTCATATAACATGGAAATAAATATATACTCTTTTTGAGGTTAACGAGAAGAAACTCATTCTTGGACCTTTGACTCCCTCCCAAATTTATGAAGATGAAAACACTGTTAAAGAGAATATGAAAAAATATAAGAGAGAAAAGAATGAGAGGAATAAGGGAGTGTATGTTGATATCCTAAGAGAGAAAAAGGATAGGTTGTATTGAGTGAAGAGAATTGGATGTCAATTGAGAAAAAAGAGTGAGCTTGAGCGGAAAGGAAAAAAGTGAAGGCAAGAAGATAAGAAAAGTCTTTAAGGTAGAGAGAGAAAAACAAGAGCGCTTGAGTGAAGAAAAAGAAAAAAAACTTTAGCGAGAGAAAAGAGGCTAAGGGTGAAAAAAAAGTTAGTATTCTGATAAAAGTCAAAGAGAAGTTTGACTTTTGAAATTATTGAGTCATAGCTCGCCTCCTGTTTTCGTAACTACTTGTTTGAAACATCTTGAACAAAGGTTAGAAGAAATATGTATCTCTAAAAATTAGCTTTTTCCTTCTGATGCTCTCACCTCTCTTGATTTTTTCCACTCAAAGCAACTATTGGTTGTTATTATTACATTTATTAGTAAAACTAACTAGTTTACAACCCTTAGTGATATGAACAAAGAGTTGAGAAACGAAAAACAAAGTTAAAGACCAAACCTAGAAAGAATAGGAATTTGTTAGTAGGAAAAAAATGAGGAAAGAAATTAAGAAACCCAGAACTCACAAGAATAAGGATAGAAGTTACCTTAATCTTCAAGAACTAGGATCCCCTCTTCTTGTTTCCTTTCTTGACTTGGAAACTAAATAATACTTGAATTGTGAAAATAATAACGAGCAACAAATTTTTTTTGGTTGATTTTATTTCGTTTATTTTTGCTTTTTTTTGGGTCTTTTTTTTTTTTGCTCAAGAACCTCCCAAGATTATCAATATTAAAATTTTGATTAGCCTATGCTCTGATACCACTTGATAATAACACGATAGGCCATATATGATATCAGATACTATCGTGTTGTTATCAGATACTAGGGTGCCTAATATGATAAGGAGGTTATCACTATTGAAATCTTGTATTCTTTTATGCAATGGTTCCAATATAGCAATGGCTTTAGGACAATCCATGTCATAAACCTGTAAATAAGAATCAAATAGTCAAAAGGGTCAATAACAAAGAATTTAATCAAGCTTTTATCTTCCACCATCCAAGAAGAATTGATTTCGTAAAATTCATGTTGGAATCCAATTGGATCCTTTGCCACCATCTCTTGCGTCTTTCCTCCCCTTTCAAAAGATCTTTCAACACTTGGCTACAAAAATCACAAGAACTAAAATAAGAAAAAGTTAATAGGCTAGGAAGTAAAGAAAGTATTTTGTTACTTACACTCTCTTTGACTTTTATCACAATACTAACTTTTTTCTCACCCTTAGCCTCTTTTCTCTCGCTAATGTTTTTTTCTTTTTCTTCACTCAAGCGCTCTTGTTTTTCTCTCTCTACCTTAAAGACTTTTCTTATCTTCTTGCCTTCACTTTTTTCCTTTCCCTAAAGCTCACTTCTTTCTCTCAATTGACATCCCATTCTCTTCACTCAATACAACCTATCCTTTTTCCTCTCTTGGGATGTCAACATACACTCCCTTATTCCTCTCATTCTTTTCTCTCTTATATTTTTTCATACTCTCTTTAACAGTGTTTTCATCTTCATAAATTTGGGAGGGAGTCAAAGGTCCAAGAATGTGTTTCTTCTCGTTAACCTCAAAAAGAGTATCTACTTATTTCCATGTTATATGAAGCAATTCTATGAACATATTTGGAGCTATGGAGCTCGGATTGAAGCGAATTTTGAGGCGACCTTCAGGAGATTTTCAAGGGAAACATCGGGGTAAGTGTCTTAACTCAATTTTGGTCAAAATTACCCCAGTATATCGCTATTTTTAGTATTTAATTGGTGATTTAAGTTGGAAAAATTGTGAAAATCCTTAAGTTTAGATTTAAGATTTGGAGGTCGATCCGATGTCAGAATTTGATAAATTTTGTATGGTTAAACTCGTTGGGAGATAAGGAACCCGTTGATGTGAAAATTTTTGAGCTTCGAGAAGTGGGCCCGGGGTTCGAGTTTTGCTAATTTCGGAATTTCTTGGTATTTTTCGATTGTTTTCGCTTGGGCTTTGTCCCCTCAGCATATTGTGACGTATTCTTTCTGATTTTTGGATAGATTCGACACGCGAGGAAGCCAATTCGAGGGGCAAAGGCATCGCGGGCTAGGGATTTAGCCGGTTCGAGGTGAGTAGTGATTTTAAATGATGTTCTGAGGGTTTGAAACCCCGGATTGTACATTGTAGTGCTATGTTGAGGTGAAATACGCGCTCGATGATGAGCGTGGGGTCGTTTAGTACTGGGGATTGTGACTTGGTCCGTCCCGATTGATGATTTTTACCGCGTATTTGACTGAAACTTATTTGTTATCATCATGATTTGGGCTGATTGCCATATTTGGGCTTCGTGCCAAATTATTTGAACCCTTCGGGGATTTTTATCACTGTTTCCTCACTATTTTGACTTATTACTTGAACTCAATCATGCTGTTTTTCACTGTTTTACAACTCAACCGCTTTTACTCAGTTTTGAGACTTAAATAATATTTTAATGATGTTTTGGGCTGAGAACTACTATTTTACTATGCCCGAGGGGCTTGTGATGATTTTCTGACTGAGTGCGGCCGAGGGCTAGATGTGAGGATATACTGAGTGATATGAGGCCGAGGGCCTGAGACACTTTATATGCCACGAGGTGGCTTGTGACTGATATGAGGCCGAGGGCCTGAGATACTTTATATACGCCACGAGGTGGCTAGACTGATATGAGGCCGAGGGCCTAGATTTGATGTCACGAGGTGGCTTGATATTGCGCTTGGACCGTAAGGGGCCCCTCCCGGAGTCTGTACACCCCAGTGAGCGCGGGTACCCATTGTGATGTGTGATATAGCCCGAGGGGCTGATATTGTACTATGTGATAGCCCGAGGGGCTGATACAGTTCCATGTGATAGCCCGAGGGGCTGGTATTGTTTTGAGATTTGAGCCCGAGGGGTTGGTACTGTTCTGTGATATTGCCCGAGGGGCGGATTTGTTGATACTGAGCCCGAGGGGCTATCTTCTATTATTATTACTATTTTTTACTTCACATTATTTACCTGAAAAATTACACGTTTTACCTGTTGAAATGAGATTCTACTTGATTTCTCACGGATTTACTGTTTTCAAATGATGTTCTACTGCTTCATTATAGAATGCCTCGTGCTTTACGTGCTTTTCTTACTTACAGTCATTATTTATATTTATTACTCACCGAGTCGGAGTACTCACATTACTCCTGCACCATGCGTGCAGATTCAGGCGTTTTCGGAGTGCTGACTCCTCCCGTCCAGGCGGTGATCAGAGACTACGAGGTAGTTGTTGGCGTTCGTAGCCCCGTATCTCTCTTATCTTGTTGTTCCCATGCTCTTCAAATAGTTGTGCCAGATATTGTATTTAGAAGACTTGTATCAGAATCCATAGTTGCTCGTGACTTGTGACACCCCGGTTTGGGCTGTGTCAGGATGGTTTCTATTAGGGTTAGCTATATTTCCGCAAATTATTGTTATTAAATCATGCTTATATTGTTTTCATGTTAATTTTAACTGCTTAAAAATGAGATTTTGGTTAAATTGGCTGGCCTTGTCTTCACGAGAGGCACCATCACGACCGGGTTCGGGTTAGGGTCGTGACACTAACGAAGATCTAAACGCCTTTGATAGAGAATTAAAAACAAGAGAAAGATTGTGAAACCCGACCCATTAGAATAACAAGAACAACAATAAGCTTAACCTTATCACCTTTCTTGAATACCTAGAAGTGATCTAAGATTTATAATAATTAATCTTACCACCCTAAGTTGAGTCTTGAAGGTTGAAGAATAAATCCAAGAGTAGCCACACACAAGAGTGCAAGAAAAATCTCATAATTTTCACTGATATTGTCTATATAATCTAAGTCTAAAAACAAAGAAGACACCCCTTGTATAGATAGGAGGGGATCACGAAATTAAGGCTAAAAAACCAAAGAGATAAAGTCCTAAACTACTTTGGACAACATGTCCAACTATCTTAGGAAAAGGAAAATACAAGAAAGCAAAAACCAAGTCATTCTTGGAAAGTAATTCCAACAATCTTAGGGAAAGAAAAACATAACCTTAACTAACTAGGAAAGAGATAAATATAGTCCCAAAATATATGAAAATAAGTCTCAAACCAATCTTGGATAGAATCTAGAAATCCTAGAAAACTTGAAAATCTTGAAGGAAATTTGCATGCAACTTGGCCCCAACTTGCACTCAACATCTAGCATGCCTATGTACCCTTCTTGGACATCAATTAAGTCCCTTTTATATTATAAAAACGTGGCATTATGTAGGACTTCATGGGCTTCAAGTTGGACACATTTTAGATGCCAAATTGGTTTTGAAATGGACTGAGTAGGACCTTCTTCAAAGAATGTCTCTTGGGATCCCATCCTCCTATTCTTGGACATATATTTGGGCCATAAAACAATTGTAATACCTAGCCAATTCATATCCTTTATTGCTGAGCTCTTCATCCCAATTAACAGCTTCTTTATTTGCACTTGAAGACAAATGATCTTGTTTTGCAACTCTTTAGCTTGATATCTTGTTGAAGGCCCTCTTTCAGATTCAAAAGTTTCATCTTGTTAAAGAGGGACTTTAACAAAATGTCACGCTAAAAAGATGCAAAATAAGGTCATTAAAATTCAAGTGCAAACAAAGAAGTTGTTAATTGGAAGGAAGAACTCAAGAATAAAGGATATGAATTGGCGAGTTATTACAATTGTTTTATGGTCCAAATATATGTCCAAGAAAAGGAGGATTGGATTCCATGAGACATTCTTTGAAGAAGGTCCGAGTCAATCCACTTTTGTACCAATTTGGCACCTAAAATGTGTCTGAACTTGCCGCCCATGAATTCCTACATAAAGCCACGGTCTCCATGAAGGGTACATAGGCGTGCTAGATGTTGAGTGCAAGTTGGTGCCAAGTTGCTTACAAATTTACTTCAAGATTTTCAAGATTTCCAGGATTTTCAAGATTCTATCAAAGGTTGGTTTGGGACTTATTTTCATTTATTTTGGGACTATAGTTATTGCTTTCCTAGTTATTTAAGGTTATGTTTTTCTCTTCCTAAGATTATTGGAATTATTTTCCAAGAATGACTTGGTTTTTGCTTCCTAGTATTTTCTTTTTCCTAAGGTAGTTGGACTTGTTGTCCAAAGTAGTTTAGAAAATTATTTCCGTATTATTTTAGCCTTAGTTTCGTGACTCCTCCTACCTATATAAGGAATGTATTCTTTGTTTTTAGAGTTAGATTATTATAGACAATATCAATAAAAATTGTGAGATTTTCTTGCACTCTTGTGTGTGGCTACTCTTGGATTTATTCATGAACCTTGAAGACACAACTTAAGGTGGTAAGATTAAATCCTTATCAAATCTTAGATCACTTCTAGGTATTCAAGAAAGGTGATAAATTTAGGCTTATTGTTGTTTTTGTTATTCTAAAGGGTCAGATTGCACAATCTATCTCTTGTTTTTAATTCTATATCAAAGGCGATTAGTTATTCGTTAGCTAATTGTTGTTGTTAGGATTCAACTTCTAGAAAAGACTTCCTGAATACAAGAAACTCTTTCTGGAGTTCAATCTATCTTTAATTTTTTGTCTTCTTTTTCGTTCTTCATTTGCTTTTAGCTTCCACACGTTTCTTGATTTTGCATAGTAGTTCTTGGACCCCTATCGTGTTGTTATCTAGTAGTATCAGAGCATAGGCTAATAAATATTTCAATCTTGATAATATTGGGAGGTTCATGAGCGAAAAAAAAACAAAAAAAAGGGAAAAAAAATCAACTCCGAAAAAATGTGTTATTGCTCATTATTATTTTCAAAATTCAAGTATTATTTGGTTTCCAAGAAAAGAAAGGCAACAAGAAGAGGGGAACCTAGTTCTTGAAGATTAAGGTAACTTCTTTCCATATTCTTGTGGATTTTGGGTTTCTTAAATTCTTTCATTTTTTTTCCAACTAATCAATTCCTATTCTTTAGGTTTAGTCTTTCACTTTGTTTTCCTTTTTTCAACTCCTTGTTCTTATTACTAAGGGTTGAGAACTAGTAAGGTTTACTAATAAATCTAAAGATTAACAACCAAGAGTTATTTTGAGTGGAAAAAGGCAAAAGAGGTGAGAGCATTAGAAGGAAAAAGCCAAATTCGCCCCAGTAAAAAAAATATTCTTGTGATAGGCCCTTTGTTCGAGATGTTTCAAACAAGTTGTTACGAAAAAGGGAGCCTAGCTATGACTCAACAATTTGAGAAGTCGAACATAAAATATGCCGAATAGAAGGAAGAGGATAGTAAAGTTATTTTTCCAACAAGAGCTAATGTGATGTCTGCCATTTGTGCCCTTAGAATTGACAAAGAGTCTGGCAATAACTCAATTAGCACTTATATGGTTGAGAAATCGAACTTGTATTGTGGTGAGCATATTGAACCCTACATATTGAGCGGAGTAAAGGTAGATAAAAGAGTGTTATTACTATTCTCTATTAGAAAGTATGAGGATGCGATCTGGTGTGATGTGATTGCCATGGATAATTATCATATCTTGTTGGGAAAGCCATGCTATGTCTATAGAAGAGCTTCATATAAGATGGAAAAATATAGATACTCTTGAGGTTAAGGGGAAGAAACACATTCTTGGACCTTTGACTCCTTCACAAATTTATGAAGATGAAAAGACTGTTAAAGAGAATATGGAAAAATATGAGAGAGAAAAGAATGAGAGAGGTAAGGGAGTGCATGTTGACATCCCAAGAGAGGAAAAAGGATATGATGTATTGAGTGAAGAGAATGGGATGTCAATTTAGATATAAGAGTGAGCTTGAGGGAAAGGAAAAGAGTGAGGGCAATAAGATAAGAAAAGTCTTTGAGGTAGAGAGAGAAAAACCAGAGGGCTTGAGTGAAGAAAAAGAATAAAACTTTAGAGAGAGAAAAGAGGCTAAGGGCGAGGAAAAAGTTAGTCTTGTGCAGCTAAGTGTTGAAAGGCCTTTTGAAAGGGTAGGTAAGGCACAAGAGATGGTAGCAAAGGATCCACTTGGATTCCAACATGTATTTTGCGAAATAAATTCTTGTTGGATGGTGAAGATAAAATATTGATTAAATTCTTTGTTATTGAACCTTTTGACTATTTCGATTCTTATTTACAGGTTAATGACGTGGAATTCCCTAAAGGCATTGCTATATTGGAACCATTGGATAAAAGAATACCTGGTGATATTGTTCCATTAATAAATAAGTCCAAGTATGGTATCTTTAATTGTTTATTCACATTCTTGGCCTTTCTAGAATACCTAAGGTATTTTTGGAGGCAATGAACTATACTCTTATTTCTTATGTTGGTGGCTTTACAATTTTTGTGGATGATGATATTTTGATGCATATCAAGTCATTAACTGTAATATCTAAGTTCAAGTTCAAGAGTAATTTGTTTCCTTTTTAAATTGAGTTTGACATAGATGATTATGCATTCCGACTTGGTGGAAAGAGGCATGAAATTTATGAGAAGAGGCTTGCTAATGAGTTAAATGTTCTTTCTTTTCTTATTCAAGTGTCTAACGAGTTTTCATGTGATCAATTGCTAGAATGTGAGTTTTGTTGTTTGATGGGAAGTCATTCCTCTAGTCACGTGGATTGTGAGCTTGTAAGAGTGTTGTCCGCTCGTAAAGAGGATATGCATAATTATTGTGACGTTAGTGATAAAATACTCTTTCATGAACCTATCTATGACTCTTTTGCCGACAGTTTCAGCAATTATGTAGAATCCATTGAGGTTGCGAATATTATTGGGGAAAGTTATAAATCATAAGCTTAAATGCATTGAAATTTTTATTTTGGAATTTACGGGTTCTTCTGACATTTTTGAGAATTTATGTGCTTCTTTGAATAACTTACATGTAGAAGAATCCATGGGATTAAAAATTGATACTTGGCTATATCATAAAAGTGCCTTGTTTGATACATGTGACAGATATACTTGTGTTAAATGGATGCATGACCAATATTTTGTAATTTCTTTGGCATGCACATGTTTGGACTACCTTATTGACAAGATCGCATTGCAAATTTTATTACATAGTGCATTTAAGAAAGGTTTTTATTGGATAAATCTAAGTAGGCATAAATTTTATTGGAAAGATGATGCCCATATGCTTTAAAAAGGAGAATTTACACCTATTAGGCTTAATTGGTAAGTGGATACATGGTCACTATCTTGTTGTATTCCTACCATTTTTCAGATTAGTGGATTCCATTTACTAGTGCGTGACTTATTTTTCTTGCAAGGTCGAAATTCGAGGATGAATTTTCTTGAAAAAGAGGGGAATGTATCCAAACTTGCAGCCCATGAAGTCCTACATAAAGCCACGGTTTAATAGCATGAAAAGGACTTACTTGATGTCCAAGAAAGGTACATAAGGGTGCAAGATGTTGAGTGCAAGTTGGTGCCTAGTTGCTTGCAAATTTCCTTCAAGATTTTCAAGATTTCCAAGATTTTCAAGATTCTATCCAGGACTTATTTCCATATATTTTGGGAATTTCTTTCCTAGTTAATTAAGGTTATCTTTTCTTTCCTAAGATTGTTGGAATTACTTTCCAAGAATGACTTGGTTTTTGCTTCCTAGTATTTTCCTTTTCCTAAGGTAGTTGTACTTGTTGTTCAAAGTAGTTTAGGACTTTATTTTCTTATTATTTTTGCATTAATATCGTGACACTTCTTACCTATATAAGGGATGTCTTCTTTGTTTTTAGACTTAGATTATTATAGACAATATCAGTAAAAATTGTTGAGATTTTTCTTGCACTCTTGTGCGTGGCTACTCTTGTATTTATTCTTCAACCTTCAAGACTAACTTAAGGTGGTAATATTAAATCCTTTTCGAAATCCTAGATCACTTCTAGGTGCTCAATAAAGGTGATAAGTTTAGGATTATTTTTGTTCTTGTTATTCTAATGGGTCATATTGCACAATCTATCTCTTGTTTTTAATTCTGTATCACAGGCGATTAGTTCTTCGTTAGCTAATTGTTGTTGTTATGATTCAACTTCAAGAATAGACGTCCGGAATTCAAGAAACTCTTTCTTGAGTTCAATCTATCTTTATTTTTTTGTCTTCTTTTTTGTTCTTTATTTTCTTTTAGCTTCTGCACGTTTCTTTATTTTCCTTAGTAGTTCTTGGACCCCTATCATATTGTTATTGTGATGACCTGGCCAGCCGTCTCATGAGTTACCGCTCCGTTTTCCCCATTTCTACCTTATTATGCTTCGTTATGTTATTTGGGATGTGTGTGCGAAATTTCATGTTATTCGGACATGGTCTGATTGGGTTTTCGATTAAAAGAGTAACTTAGAAGATTTTGAAATTCTTAGGCTTGAATCCGACGGGAATTTGGTGTTGGGAGGTTGTTTGAGCGTTCCGAAGGTTAGAACAAATTTGAATAACGTTATGGGATATGTTGGCATGGTTGGTTGGGGTCCCAGTGGTCTCGGGTGAGTTTAGGATGGCTAAATGGACTGTTTCGCCCTTGGAAAAGTTGCAGAAAAACCAGAAGTTGCAATTTTGTAAGAGAATAAAGCGACATCGCAAAGCGGGATATGCTATCGCAAACCCAGTATGCGAGCCGCAAACCACACACCCAGATCGCAAACCCAGTATGTGAGCCGCAAACCACACACCCAGATTGCAAACCCAGACAGTTTTTTGGGCAAAGAATGACGTCAAGAATGCGGTCAGGAATGCAGTCGCATTTCCACAATGCGGACCGCATATCAACCACACTGAAACCACAGACCGAGACAGATTTCTGGGCAAAAATCAATGTCAAAGATGCGGTCAAAATGCGGTCGCATTTTTGACGTGCGGACCGCAACCCATGCCTCACACTGAACTGCGGCGAAGACTAGGGTTACAATCTGTAATGGCCATAGCAGCAATGCGGACCTCATGTTGGATATGCAGCGGATCTGCGGTCGCATTTTAAACCCGACTGGGGCGTTTTTGTCCCGATTTTTGACCCTTTATAAATAGAAACCAGTACCCATTGGCCATGCAAAAATCCACTATCGTTACCATCTAAGAGAAACACCTCCAAAACACCCTAAATCACAGCAAAATCAACCTCAAAACTATATCCAAAGGAGACTTTCTTGGACAAAATCTTAGAGGAGGGGATTTCGGCCATCTTAAACATAATTGGAGCTATAGAGCTCGCATTGAAGCTAATTTCGAGGCGATTTTTTGGAGACTTTCAAAGGACACATCGGGGTAAGTGTTCTTAACTCAACTTTGGTCAAATTACACCAGTATATCGCTATATTTAGTGTTTAATTGGTGATTTAAGTTGGAAAATCTGTGAAAAATCCTTAAGTTTAGAATTAAAGATTTGGAGGTCAATCCGATGTCGGAATTCGATAATTTTTGTATGGTTGAACTCGTTGGGAGATAAGGAACCCGTTGATGTGAAAATTTTTGAGCTTCGAGAAGTGGGCCCGGGGCTCGGTTTTTGCTAATTTCGTAATTTCTTAGTATTTTTAGATTTGTTTCGCTTGGGCTTTGTTTGCTCAGAATATTGTGACGTGTTAGTTCTAATTCTGGATAGATTCGACGCGCGTGGAGGCCGATTCGAAGGGCAAAGGCATCGCGGGCTAGGGATTTAGCTGGTTCGAGGTGAGTAGTGATTGTAAATTATGTTCTGAGGGTTTGAAACCCCGGACTGTACATCGTAGTGCTATATTGAGGTGAGGCACGCGCTCGATGGTGATCGTGGGGTCTTTTACTACTAGGAATTGTGACTTGGACCATCCCGATTGATGATTTTACTGCGTATTTGACTGAAACTTATTTGTTATCATTATCATTAGGCTGATTGCCATATTTGGGCTTCGTGCTAACTATTTGAGCCCTCCGGGGATTTCTATTACTGTTTTCTCACTATTTTGACTTATTACTTGAACTCAGTCATGCTGTTTGCACTGTTTTACAACTCAGCCACTTTTACTCAGTTTTGAGACTTAAATAATATTTTAAATGATGTTTTTGGGCTGAGAACTACTGTTTTACTATAGCCCGAGGGGCTTGTGATGATTTCTCTGACTGAGTGCGGCCGAGGGCTAGATGTGAGGGGTTTACTCAGTGATACGATGCCGAGGGCTTGAGATACTTTATGTGCTACGAGGTGGCTTGTGACTGATATGAGGCCAAGGGCCTGAGATACTGTATATACGCCACGAGGTGGTTTGATTGATATGAGGCTGAGGGCCTAGATATATGCCACGAGGTGGCTTAATATTGTGCTTGGGCCGTAAGGGGCCCCTCCCGGAGTCTGTACACCCCCAGTGTGCGCGGGTACCATTGTGATGTGAAATATAGCCCGAGGGGCTGATATTGTATTATGTGATAGCCCGAGGGACCGATGTTGTACAATGTGATAGCCCGAGGGGCCGATTCTGTTCCATGCGATAGCCCGAGGGGCCGATATTGTTCTGAGATTTGAGCCCGAGGGGCTGGTACGTTTTATGATGTTGCCCGAGGGACATATTTGTTGATATATATATATGGCCCGAGGGGCGACGTTTTACTTCACATTATTTACCTAAAGATTACATGTTTTTACCTGTTGAAAGGAGATTTTACTTGATTTTTCACTGATTTACTGTTTGCGAATTATGTTTTAATGCTTCATTATAGAATGCCTTGTGCTTTGTGTGTTTTCTTACTTTCAGTCGTTATTTATACTTATTACTCACTGAGTTGGAGTACTCACATTACTCCCTGCACCATGTGTGCAGATTCAGGCGTTGTTGGTTCCGCTTCGGAGTACTGATTCCTCCTGTCCAGGCGGTGATCCAGAGACTACGAGGTAGCTGTTGGCGTCCGCAGCCCCGTATCTCTTTCATCTTGTTGTTCCTATGTTCTTCAAAAATTGTGCCAGATACCGTAATCAGTAATCTCGTTATTAGGATCCATTAGTTGCTCATGACATTGTGACACCCCGGTTTGGGCTGTAGTCGGGATGGTTAGCTATACTTTCGGCAGAAGGTAGCTATTATACCATGCTTGTATTGTTTCCTTGTTAATCGACTGATTAAAAATGAGATTTGGTTTGAATTGGCTGCCCTTGTCTTCACAAGAGGCGCCATCACGACCGGGTTCGGGGTAAGGTCATGACAGGTTGGTATCAGAGCCTAGGTTATATAGGTCTCACGAGTCATGAGCGGGTTTAGTAGACTCTCGCGGATCGGTACGAAGATGTTTGCATTTATCTTCCAGAGGCTACAGAACCTTTTTAGGAAAACTTCATATTCTTGAAATTCTTGTCGTGCTATCTTGTTGATCCGAGCAATAAAAACTTCTGTTATCCTATTCTCTCACAGATGGTGAGGAAGCGAGATACCAGACGAGGTGGACGACCACCAGGACGCGAGATACCAGTCGTGGTCGTGGCAGAAGCAGAGCAGCTAGGGCAGCACCTGTTGATCCACCAGTTGCCCCAGCTCAGGATCAGGCTCCAGTGGCATCGACTTAGGGACCAGCTGTGCCTATCGTTATTCCAAATCTTTAGGAGACCTTGGCTCAGATCTTATCAGTTTGCACGGGCTTGGCTCAGGCGGTTTTAGCCACCACAGCAGCAGCTACTTCACAGGCCGGGGGAGGCAATCAGACCCCCGCTGCTCGCACACCTGAGCAGGCAGTGCAGGGATCTCAGATGCCGAGGGCACCTTCAGCCCAGCCGGTTGCACCAGCCCAGGAGTTCATGGTACCAGTTATGCCAGATGATGAGCAGCGTCGTCTTGAGAGGTTTGGCAGACTCCAACCTCCGTCATTCAGTGGTGCTGAGGGCGAGGATGCCTAGGGTTTTCATGACAAGTGTCAGCGGATGCTCTGTACAGCCGGGATCCTTGAGTCTAGTGGTGTGGCATTCACCACCTATCAGTTTACTGGAGCTGCCTTCACTTGGTGGGAGGCGTATGAGAAGCGTAGACCGGTTGATGCAGCGCCCCTTACGTGGCAGCAGTTCTCCGCTCTTTTCTTGGAGAAGTATGTGTCTCAGTCCCACAAAGAGGAGCTGCGTAGACAGTTCGAATGGTCGCGACAGGGGGATATGACTGTGTCACAGTATGAGTCGAGGTTTTCTGAATTGGCTCGTCATGGTGTTTGGATGGTTCCGACTGATCGTGAAAGGATCAGGAGGTTTGTGGATGGCCTTAACTATCATCTCCGTATTCTTATGACCTGGGAGAGAGTATTGGGTGCTACTTTTGAGGAGGTGGTTGATATAGCTCGCGAGATTGAGACGGTTCGCCGTCAAGAGCGAGTGGAGAGGGAGGCCAAGAGGCCTCGAGGATCGGGCAGTTACAGTGGTACTCCTTCGAGGAGCCAATTTCAGCAGGGTAAAGGTCGTTCCTTCGGGCCTGCTCAGCCAGCCCATCTAGAGTACCGTGGGGCATCTGTAGGTCGTGGTTATCATGGGTTGCAGCTGGGCCAGTCATGAGTCAGCGCCCTTCCAGCTCGTGCTCCGTCAGCCCAGGGTTCTTCTATGCCGAGTGCATCTGCTAGACACTCCGGTGCGAGAGGTTCCCTTCATTCCTCTTCTCCAGCACCAGGGAGCTGTTATGAGTGTGGCGAGATGGGCTACATGTGGAGGCAGTGCCCTCATCGTGGTGCTAGATCGTCCCAGCAGAGGGGATAGCCCTCGACTTCTGCTCCAGTTACCTTACCATCCGCCCAGCTAGCTAGGGGTGGAGGTCAGGCAGCCAGGTGTCGCACCAGAGGGGGAGGTCGATCAGGCGATGGCAAGGCCCGATTCTATGCTATTCCAGGAAGGACAGATGCTAGTGTTTCAGATGCCGTCATTAATGGTATTATTTCAGTCTGCCACAAGGATGCCTCTGTATTATTTGATCCTGGTTCCACCTATTCATATGTGTCCTCATATTTTGCTCAATATTTGGGTACGGGCCGGGATTTTCTTGCTCTACCTGTTCATGTGTCTACCCCGGTGGGCGATACTGTTGTCGTAGACCGTGTGTACCAGTCATGTGTAGTGACTATTGGGGGTCTGAATACACGAGTGGACCTATTGCTATTGAGCATGGTGGACTGTGATGTCATTCTAGGCATGGATTGGTTATCTCCGTGTCGTGCTATTGGGGGTCTGAATACACGAGTGGACCTTAGGTATGCCGGGTGTACCGCGAATCGAGTGGCGTGGTGTGACTGATTACATTCCTAGTATAGTGATATTATTCTTGAAGGAACAACATATGGTTGGGAAGGGTTGCCTTTCATACCTAGCTTTTGTGAGGGTTATTGGAGCTGAGACTCCAAGCATTGAATCTGTTCCAGTTGTGAGGGATTTTCCCGATGTATTTCCCGCAGACCTGCCGGGCATGCCACCCGACAGGGATATTGGTTTTGGTATTGACTTGGTGCTGGGCACTCAGCCCATCTCTATTCCACCTTATCGTATGGCACCAGCAGAGTTGAAAGAATTGAAGGAGCAACTTCAGGAACTCCTAGATAAGGGGTTCATTCGGCCTAGTGTGTCACCTTGGGGTGCGCCGGTTCTGTTTGTGAAGAAGAAGGATGGCACGATGAGAATGTGCATTGATTACAGGCAATTAAACAAGGTAACAATCAAGAACAAGTATCCTTTGCCTCGCATCGATGATTTGTTTGACCAACTTCAGGGAGCGCGAGTGTTCTCCAAGATTGATCTCCGTTCAGGATATCACCAGTTGAAGATCAGGGATTTAGACATTCTTAAGACTGCTTCCCGGACTATATGATCACTATGAGTTTCTTGTCATGTCTTTCGGGCTAACCAATGCCCCAGCAGCGTTCATGCAGTTGATGACCAATGTATTTCGACCTTATCTAGACTCGTTCGTAGTTGTATTCATTGATGATATTCTGGTGTACTCGCATAGTCAGGAGGAGCACGCGGAGCATTTGCGAGTTGTATTGCAGAGATTGAGGGAGGAGAAGCTTTATGCGAAATTCTCTAAGTGTGAGTTTTGGCTTGGTTCAGTGGCTTTCTTGGGACATATAGTGTCCAGCGAGGGTATACAGGTTGATCCAAAGAAGATAGAGGCGGTTCCGAGTTGGCCTAGACCGCCCTCAGCCACAGAGATTCGTAGCTTCCTTGGGTTGGCAGGCTATTATCGCCGGTTTGTTTAGGGATTTTCATCCATTGCATCGCCCTTGACCAAATTGACCTAGAAGGGTGCTCCTTTTGTATGGTCGGATGAGTGCGAAGAGAGCTTTCAGAAGCTCAAGACAGCCTTGACCACAGCTCTAGTGTTGGTTTTGCCATCAGCTTTAGGTGCATATACTGTGTATTGTGATGCTTCAAGAGTTGGGATTGGTTCTGTATTGATGCAAGACGGTAGAGTTATTGCTTATGCTTCTCGTCAGTTGAATCCCCATGAGAAGAACTACCCCGTGCATGATTTGGAGTTGGCTGCCATAGTCCATGCACTGAAGATTTGGAGGCCTTACTTGTACGACGTAACTTGTGAGGTGTTTACTGATCATTGCAGCCTCTAATATTTGTTCAAGCAAAAGGATCTTAATTTGAGGCAGCGGAGATGGTTGGAGTTGCTCAAGGATTACGATATCACTATATTATACCATCCGGGAAAGGCCAATATGGTGGCCGATGCTTTGAGCCGAAAGGCAGTGAGTATGGGGAGTTTAGCATAAATTCTAGTTGGGGAGAGACCCCTTGCAGTTGATGTTCAGGCCTTGGCCAATAGGTTTATGAGACTGGACCTTTCGGAACCTAGTCGGGTGTTGGCTTGTGTGGTTTCTCGGTCTTCGTTATATGATCGCATCAGGGAGCGCCAATATGACTATCCGCATTTGCTTGTCCTTAGGGACAGAGTTTAGCACAATGATGCTAAAGATGCAACCATCGGCGATGATGGAGTGTTGAGGATGCAGGGACGGATCTGTGTGCCCAATGTGGATGGGCTTCGGGAGTTAATTCTGGAGGAGGCCCATAGCTCGCGGTATTCCATTCATCCGGGTGCCGCAAAGATGTATCAGGACTTGAAACAATATTACTGGTGGAGAAGGATGAAGAAAGATATTGTGGGATTTGTAGCTCGGTATCTCAACTGTCAGCAAGTAAAATATGAGCACAGAGACCGGGTGGCTTGCTTCAGTAGATGACTATTCCTGAGTGGAAGTGGGAGCGGATCGCTATGGACTTTGTTGTTGGACTTCCACGGACTTTGAAGAAGTTCGATGCTATTTGGGTGATTGTGGATCGGCTGACCAAATCCGCGCACTTCATTCCTGTGTGTACTACCTGTTCCTCAGAGCGGTTGGCAAGGATTTATATCTGAGAGATTGTTTGGCTGCAGGGTGTTCCAGTTTCTATCATTTCAAATAGAGGTACTCAGTTTACTTTGCAGTTTTGGAGAGCCGTGCAGAGGGAGTTGGGTACTCAGGTGAAGTTGAGTACAGCCTTTCATCCGCAGACAGATGGGCAGTCCGAGCGTACTATTCAAGTATTGGTGGATATGTTACGTGCATGTGCTATTGATTTCGGAGGTTCATGGGATGAGTTTTTACCGCTTGAAGAGTTTGCTAATAACAATAGCTACCAGTCTAGTATTCAAATGGCTCCGTATGAGGCTTTGTATGGGAGGCGGTGTAAATCTCCGGTTGGTTGGTTCGAGCCCGGCGAGGCTAGGCTATTGGGGACTAACTTGGTTCAGGATGCTCTAGAGAAGGTGAGAACAATCCAGGAGAGGCTTCGTACAGCACAGTTAAGGCAAAAGAGTTATGCTGATAGGAAAGTCCGAGATGTGTCCTACATGGTTGGTGAGAAGGTCTTGCTGAAGGTTTCGCCCATGAAGGGTGTTATGAGATTCGGGGAGAAAGGAAAATCGAGTCCTCGGTTAATTGGGCCATTTGAAGTGCTTCGGAGAATTGGGGAGGTGGCTAATGAGCTTGCTTTGCCACCTAGCCTGTCGAGTGTACACCCAGTATTTCATGTTTCTATGCTTCGGAAGTATATTGGGGATCCGTCTCATATCTTGGACTTCAGCACAATTCAGTTGGACGATGATTTGACCTATGATGTGGAGCCAGTGGCGATTTTGGGTCGTCAGGTTCGGAAGTTGAGGTCAAGGGATATAGCTTCAGTGAAAGTGCAGTGGAGAGGTCGACCCGTGAAGGAGGCTACCTGCGAGACTGAGCGTGAGATGCGGAGCAGATATCCTCACCTATTTGAAGCTTCAGGTACGTTTCTTGACTCGTTCGAGGACGAACATTTGTTTAAGTGGGATGTGTGTACGTTTCATATAGTTACCGCTCCGTTTTCCCCATTTCTACCTTATTATGCTTCGTTATATTATTTGGGATGTGTGTGCGAAATTTCATGTCATTCGGACATGGTCTGATTGGGTTTTCGATTAAAAGAGTAACTTAGAAGATTTTGAAATTCTTAGGCTTGAATCCGACGGGAATTTGGTGTTGGGAGGTTGTTTGAGCGTTCCGAAGGTTAGAACAAATTCGAATAACGTTATGGGATATGTTGGCATGGTTGGTTGGGGTCCCAGTGGCCTCATGTGAGTTTAGGGTGGCTAAACGGACTGTTTCGCCACTTGGAAAAGTTGCAGAAAAACCAGAAGTTGCAATTTGGTAAGAGAATAAAGAGACATCGCAAAGCGGGATATGCTATCGCAAACCCAGTATGCGAGCCGCAAACCACACACCCAGATCGCAAACCCCGACAGTTTTCTGGGCAAAGAATACGTCAAGAATGTGGTCAGGAATGCGGTCGCATTTCCACAATGCGGACCACATATCCACCACACTGAAATCGCAGATCGAGACAGATTTCAAGGCAAAAATGAACGAAAAAAATGCGGTCGCATTTTTGACATGCGGACCGCAACCCATAGCAACGATGCGAACCGCATGTTGGATATGCGGCGGATCTGCGGTCGCATTTTAAACCCAATTGGGGCATTTTTGTCCCGATTTTAGACCCTTTATAAATAAAAACCAGTACCCATTGGCCATGCAAAAATCCACTATTGTTACCATCTAAGAGAAACACCTCCAAAACACCCTAAATCACAGCAAAATCAACCTCAAAACAATATCCAAAGGAGACTTTCTTTGACAAAATCTTAGAGGAGGGGATTTCGGCCATCTTAAACATAATTGTAGCTATAGAGCTCGGATTGAAGCTAATCTCAAGGCGATTTTTGGGAGACTTTCAAGGGAAACATCGGGGTAAGTGTTCTTAACTCAACTTTGGTCAAATTACTCCAGTATATCACTATATTTAGTATTTAATTGGTGATTTAAGTTGGAAAATATGTGAAAAATCCTTAAGCATAGAATTAAAGATTTGGAGGTCAATCCGATGTCGGAATTCGATAATTTTTGTATGGTTGAACTTGTTGGGCGATAAGGAACCCGTTGATGTGAATATTTCTAAGCTTCGAGAAGTGGGCCCGGGGCTCGGTTTTTGCTAATTTTTTAATTTCTTAGTATTTTTTGATTTTTTTCGCTTGGGCTTTGTTCCCTCAGCGTATTGTGACGTGTTAGTTCTGATTCTGGATAGATTCAACGCGCGTGGAGGCCGATTCGAAGGGCAAAGGCGTCGCGGGCTAGAGATTTTGCTGGTTCGAGGTGAGTAGTGATTGTAAATGATGTTCTGAGGGTTTGAAACCCCGGACTGTACATCGTAGTGCTATATCGAGGTGAGGCACGCGCTCGATGATGAGCGTGGGTCTATTACTACTAGGGATTGTGACTTGGTCCATCCCAATTGATGATTTTACTACGTATTTGACTGAAACTTATTTGTTATCATTAAGATTGGGCTAATTGCCATATTCGGGCTTCGTGCCAACTATTTGAGCCCTTCTGGGATTTCTATCACTGTTTCCTCACTATTTTTAATTATTACTTGAACTCAGTCATGTTTTTTACACTATTTTACAACTCACCACTTTTACTCAGTTTTGAAACTTAAATAATATTTTAAATGATATTTTTGGGCTGAGAACTACTGTTTTACTATAGCCCGAGGGGTTTGTGATGATTTTTCTGACTGAGTGCGGCCGAGGGCCAGATGTGAGGTTTTACTAAGTGATATGAGGCCGAGGGCTTGAGATACTTTATGTGCCACGAGGTGGCTTGTGACTGATATGAGGCCGAGGCCCTGAGATAATGTATATACGCCACGAGGTGGCTTGATTGATTTGAGGCCGAGGGCCTAGATATATGCAGCGAGGTGGCTTGATATTGCGCTTGGGTCGTAAGGGGCCCCTCCCGGAGTCTGTACACCCCCAGTGAGCGCGGGTACCCATTGTGATGTGAAATATAGCCCGAGGGGCTGATATTGTATTATGTGATAGCCCGAGGGACTGATGTTGTACTATGTGATAGCCCGAGGGGCCGATACTGTTCCATGTGACAGCTCGAGGGGCCGATATTGTTCTGAGATTTGAGCCCGAGGGGCTGGTACAGTTTTATGATATTGCCCGAGGGGCGGATTTGTTGATATATATATATGGCCCGAGGGGCGACGTTTTACTTCACATTATTTACCTAAAGACTACATGTTTTTGCTTGTTGAAAGGAGGTTTTACTTGATTTTTCACTGATTTACTATTTGCGAATGATGTTTTAATGCTTCATTATAGAATGCCTTATGCTTTGTGTGTTTTCTTACTTTCAATCGTTATTTATGCTTATTACTCACTGAGTTGGAGTACTCAGTGGCTGAAAGTCAGAAAACACACACAGCACAAGGCATTCTATAATGAAGCATTAAAACATCATTCGCAAACAGTAGATCAGTGAGAAATCGAGTAAAACCTTCTTTCAACAGGTAAAAACATGTATTTTTTAGATAATCAAAGTGAAGTAAAACGTCGCCCCTCGGGCTATAAATCAATAAATCCGCCCCTCGGGCAATATCATAGAACAGTACCAGCCCCTCGAGCTCAAATCTCAGAAACAACATCAGCCCCTCGGGTTATCACATGGAACATTATCAGCCACTCGGGCTATCACATAGTACAACATTAGCCCCTCAGGCTATCACATAATATAATATCAGGTCCTCGGTCTATATTTAACATCACAATGGGTACCCGCGCTCACTGGGGGTGTACAGACTCCGGGAGGGGCCCTTACGGCCCAAGCGCAATATCAAGCCACCTCGTGGCATATATCTAGGCCCTCGGCCTCATATCAATCAAGCCACCTCGTGGCGTATATACAGTATCTCAGGCCCTCGGCCTCATATCAGTCACAAGCCACCTCGTGGCACATAAAGTATCTCAGGCCCTCGGCCTCATATCACTCAGTAAAACCTCACATCTGGCCCTCGGCCGCACTCAGTCAGAAAAATCATCACAAGCCCCTCAGGCATAGTAAAATAGTAGTTCTCAGCCCAAAAACGTCATTAAAATATTATTTAAGCCTCAAAACTGAGTAAAAGTGGCTGAGTTGTAAAATAGTAGAAAACAGCATGACTGATTTCAAGTAATAAGTCAAAATAGTGAGGAAACAGTGATAAAAATCCCCGAAGAATTCAAATAATTTGCACGAAGCCCAAATATGGCAATCAGCCCAAATCATGATGACAACAAATAAGTTTCAGTCAAATACGTGGTAAAAATCATCAATCGGGACGAACCAAGTCACAATCCCCTCTAGTAAACGACCCCACGCTCATCATCGAGCGCGTGTCTCACCTCAATATAGCACTACGATGTACAATCCAGGGTTTCAAACCCTCAGAACATCATTTGCAATCACTACTCACCTCGAACCAGCTAAATCCCTAGCCACGCGTCGAATTTGTCCAAAATCAGAACTAATATGGCACAATATGCTGGGATAACGAAGCCCAATCGAAACAAATCGGAAAATACCAAGAAATTAAAAAATTAGCAAAACCCGAGCCCCGACCCACTTCTCGAAGCTTAGAAATTTTCACATCAACGGGTTCCTTATCTCCAACGAGTTCAACCATACAAATATTAGCGAATTCCGACATCGGATCGACCTCCAAATCTTTAAATCTAAACTTAAGGATTTTCCACAGATTTTTCAACTTAATTCACTAATTAAATACTAAGATAGCGATATACTGGGGTAATTCGACCAAAGTTGAGTTAAGAACACTTACCCCGTTGTTTCCCTTGAAAGTCTCCCAAAATCGTCACAAAATTAGCTTCAATTTGAGCTCTATAGCTCCAATTATGTTTAGGATGGCCAAAATCCCCTCTTTTAAGAATTTGTCCAAGAAAGTCCCATTTGGATATATTTTTTAGGCTGATTTTGCTGAGATTTAGGGTGTTTTGGAGATGTTTCTCTTAGATGGTAACGACAGTGGGTTTTGCATGCCCAGTGGGTACTGGTTTCTATTTATAAAGGGTCAAAAATCGGGATAGAAACGCCTCTGTCGAATTTAAAATGCGACCGCATATCCCCCGCATATCCAACATGCGGTCCGCATCTTTGCTATGGTCATCACAGATTGTAACCCTAGCCTTCACCGCAGTTCAGTCTGGGGCATGGTTTGCAGTCCGCATGTCAAAAATGTGACCGCATTTTTTACGTCGATTTTTGCCCAGAAATCAGTCTCGGTTTGCGATTTCAGTGTGGTGGATATGCGGTCCGCATTGTGGAAATGCGACCGCATTTTTAACCGCATTCTTGGCGTCGATCTTTGCCCAGAAAACTGCCTGGGTCTGTGATCCGGGTGTGTGGTTCGCGGCCCGCATATAGGGTTTGCGATAGCATAGCCCGCTTTGCGATACCTCTGTGTTCTTTTACAAAATTACAACTTTTCTGGTTTTTCTGCAACTTTTCCAAGGACGAAATAGTCCGTTTAATTACCCTAAACTCACCTGAGGCCACTGGGACCTTAACCAATCATGCCAACATATCCCATAGTATTATTTAAGCTCGTTTCAATCTTCGGAACTCTCCAAAACAACCTCTCAACACCAAATTTGCGTCGTATTCAAACCTAAGAATTTCGGAGTCTTCTAAATTATTAATTTGATCAAAACTCAATCAAACCATATCCGAATGACATGAAACTTTGCACACGCATCCCAAACGACATAACGAAGCATAACAAGGCAGAAATGGAGAAAATGGAGCGGTAGCTCATGAGACGACTGGCCGGGTCGTCACATTCTCCCCCACTTAAATAAACATTCGTCCTCGAACGAGTCTAGAAACATACCTAGAGCCTCAAATAGGTGAGGATATCTGCTCCGCATCTCTCGCTCAGTCTCCCAGGCAGCCTCCTCCACGGGTCGACCTCTCCACTGCACTTTCACTTAAGCTATATCCTTTGACCTCAACTTCCGAACCTGACGACCCAAAATCGCCACTGGCACATCATAGGTCAAATCATCGTCCAACTGAATTGTGCTGAAGTCCAAGATATGAGACGGATCCCCAATACACTTTCGAAGTATAGAAACATGAAATACTGGGTGTACACTCGACAGGATGGGTGGCAAAGCAAGCTCATTAGTCACCTCCCCAATTCTCCGAAGCACTTCAAATGGCCCAATGAACCGAGGACTCGGTTTTCCTTTCTCCCCGAATCTCATAACACCCTTCATGGGCGAAACCTTCAGCAAGACCTTCTCACCAACCATGTAGGACACATCTCGGACTTTCCTATCGACATAACTCTTTTGCCTTAACTTCGCTGTACGAAGCCTCTCCTGGATTGTTCTCACCTTCTCTGGAGCATCCTGAACCAAGTCAGTCCCCAATAGCCTAGCCTCGCTGGGCTCGAACCAACCAACCGGAGATTTACACCGCCTCCCATACAAAGCCTCATACGGAGCCATTTGAATACTAGACTGGTAGCTATTGTTATTAGCAAACTCTTCAAGCGGTAAAAACTCATCCCATGAACCTCCGAAATCAATAGCACATGCACGTAACATATCCTCCAATACTTGAATAGTACGCTCGGACTGCCCATCCGTCTGCGGATGAAAGGCTGTACTCAACTTCACCTGAGTACCCAACTCCCTCTGCACGGCTCTCCAAAACTGCAAAGTAAACTGAGTACCTCTATCTGAAATGATAGAAACTGGAACACCCTGCAGCCGAAAAATCTCTCAGATATAATTCCTTGCCAACCGCTCTGAGGAACAGGTAGTACACACAGGAATGAAGTGCGCGGACTTGGTCAGCCGATCCACAATCACCCAAATAGCATCGAACTTCTTCAAAGTCCGTGGAAGTCCAACAACAAAGTCCATAGCGATCCGCTCCCACTTCCACTCAGGAATAGTCATCTACTGAAGCAAGCCACCCGGTCTCTGTGCTCATATTTTACTTGCTGACAGTTGAGATACCGAGCTACAAATCCCACAATATCTTTCTTCATCCTTCTCCACCAGTAATATTGTTTCAAGTCCTGATACTTCCGAACCTGACGACCCAAAATCGCCACTAGCACAGGTCAAATCATCATCCAACTGAATTGTGCTGAAGTCCAAGATATGAGACGGATCCCCAATATACTTCTGAATCATAGAAACATGAAATATTGGTGTACACTCGACAGGCTGGGCGGCACAGCAAGCTCATAAGCCACCTCCCCAGTTCTCCGAAGCACTTCAAATGACCCAATGAATCGAGGACTCAATTTTCCTTTCTTCCCGAATCTCATAACACCCTGCATGGGCGAAACCTTCAGCAGGACCTTCTCACCAACCATGTAGGACACATCTCGGACTTTCCTATCGGCATAACCCTTTTGCCTCGATTGCGCTGTACGGAGCCTCTCCTGGATTGTCTTCACCTTCTCTAGAGCATCCTGAACCAAGTCAGTCCCCAATAGCCTACCCTCGCCGGGCTTGAACCAACCAATCAGAGATCTACACCGCCTCCCATACAGAGCCTCATACGGAGCCATCTGAATACTCGACTGGTAGCTGTTGTTATAAGCAAACTCTGCAAGCGGTAGAAACTCATCCCATGAACCTCCGAAATCAATAGCACATGCACGTAACATGTCCTCCAGTATCTGAATGGTACGCTCGGACTGTCCATCCGTCTGAGTATGAAAATATGTGCTCAACTCCAACTGAGTACCAAGCTCCCTCTGCACGGCTCTCCAAAACTGCGAGGTAAACTGAGTACCTCTATCCGAAATAATAGAAACTGGAACACCATGCAGCCGAACAGTCTCTCGGACATAAATCCTTGCCAACCGTTCTGAAGAATAGGTAGTACACACAGGAATGAAGTGCACGGACTTGGTCAGCCGATCCACAATCACCCAAATAGCATCGAACCTCTTCAAAGTCCGTGGAAGTCCAACAACAAAGTCCATAGTAATCTTCTCCAACTTCCACTCGGGAATAGTCATCTGCTGAAGCAGGCCACCCCGTCTCTGATGCTCATATTTTACCTATTGACAGTTGAGACACGGAGCTACGAATCCCACAATATCTTTCTTCATTCATCTCCACCAATAGTGTTGCCTCAAGTCCTGATACATCTTCTCGGCACCTGGATGAATGGAATACCGCAAGCTATGGGCCTCCTCCAGAATCAACTCCCGAAGCCCATCCACGTTGGGTACACAAATCCGACCCTGCATCCTCAACACCCCATCATCGCTGCTGGTGACATCTCTAGCATCGTTATGCTGAACTCTGTCCCTAAGGACAACCAAATGCGGATCATCATACTGGCGCTCCCTAATGCGATCATATAACGAAGACCGAGAAACCACACAAGCAAACACCCGGCTAGGTTCCGAAATGTCTAATCTCACAAACCTGTTGGCCAAGGCTTGAACATCCACAGCAAGGGGTCTCTCCCCAGCTGGAATATATGCCAAACTCCCCATACTCACTGCCTTTCGGCTCAAAGCATCGGCCACCACATTGGCCTTTCCCGAATGGTATAATATAGTGATATCGTAATCCTTGAGCAACTCCAACCATCTCCGCTGCCTCACAATAAGATCCTTTTGCTTGAACAAATGTTGGAGGCTGCGATTGTCGTGACCCAAACTGGAGGGCCATGACGGGCCCCCGGGCCTTACTTGCCGAGTACCAACGTACATTTTATCTAACCTTTCTTATTACCTATAAGGGCCAATGAGATCAGTATAATTGACAGACAATAATCCCATGATAATGACATAACCATGTCTTTCCAGATAATGACATAAACATATATATAACATGACCGACAAGGTTGTCATGAAAAACTATACAACAAAATAAATTTGCCGACAAGGCAATCCCAACTATATATGAGTCGATACCTGTCTATGAGCCTCTAAAGGAACATAAGTGATGCAGCATTACCGGAACAGGGCCTCGACATACCCATAGTGCCTATAACAAAAATGCATACCAAGACCACGGCAAGTCCGGAGGAGGGATCTCGCCAATAAATGCTGAACTGGCAGCCTACTGTGGTGGGGGAGCTTCGCCTAACAGTCTATCAGGACCTGCAGCACGACATGCAGCGCCCACAAATAAAAGGACGTCAGTACGAATAAGGTACTGAGTATGTAAGGCAAGAAAGCATAATATAAGAACAATAATATGCGTAGGGATAGAAAATATACACCCTGTAACATCTGAGTGCCTCTGAGGGCGACTAATCATGCAATGCCTGATGTGCATATACATATATATCCGTTTAAAATCATCATATACATTTGCGTCTGTGGGCCTCATCATCATCATATTATACCCCGGCCATCATAAGGCTCGGTAACATCATACCCAACTGATTAGCGGTTGCACAGTAGGTGCCATACCCGGCCGACTATAGCGCAGACTCGGTAGAGTAAAATAGATGCCGACTATAGCGCGGCTCCGTAGATTAAAATAGATACATATATATTGTTGCACAATAAGTGCCATACCCGGCTGATTATAGCGCGGCTCAGTAGAGTAAAATAGATAATGCATGCTGGACTCATTGGGATCACACTTCTAACCTTTCGGAGTGGCGTAAGTTCAAAGAAGTAACATCAACATCAATCCTCCCATAAGAGGGGAAACAATATAAGTGCTACTACCTTCTAAGAGTAGAGTATCTTTGGAGGCTCGTTCATTGCATTATGTACAATCAGAGTCGTGCAAAAGAAGGAAAGGGACAGTCTCACATACCTTGTATATACTTCCCAACCTCAAGCTATGAAAATTCCACGACTCCTTAGTCTGCAATAAGAGAAATGACACTACCGTTATCGTTTAAAGTGTCGTAACTGTTATGTATCAACTGTAACCTATTTTGCGATGAAACGGACAACAACTCCCCTATATATATGACTTCCCACAAGTTAACAAAATCACCAAAAAGCCCAAAAAACATTAATAATAATCATATTAAGCCTCCCAAAACAGTCCAACAACCAACAACATTACTAGCAAGCCTTTCGACGTATATCTCACAAGTTCTAGCTTTAACGACTGAGCCGTAACTTGGATAATCTTAAATACATATAGGGTAAGAGGTTCCTTACCTTTAAACAGAAAGAAAAACTCCAATTAGCCCTTAATTTACCACGAAATATCCCTTCAATGCTGCCACAAGAACAAGGAAGCGATGCCAGTAATCAATTAGGGTTTTTCGGTACTAGAATCACTTAAGAAGACTTGAAATTACCTAGGGTTGATATTTAAACATGAGGGGGTATGTTACAGAACACAAACAACTTAAAACAACATCCCACACAAGCTGGAACAACACAAAAATCAGCAACAACAAGAGGAAATAGGAACTTACTAGCGCCACGGGATTCCCGACACTTGATTTGTGTTGTTTGCCCTTTGTTTTGGTCTTGGATCATGAGAGAACCTTGAGAGGGTGTTCTTAGGGTTCTAAGCTTTGGATATACTGAAAAAAAATGACTTAAAACGGGGTTGAGGCATGATATATATATCCATATGTCTTAAACCGCCTATGTGGGCCCCATAGAGAGGTGCTTGGCACAGTCTCGCCAAAACGCAAATATCTCCCAATTCTGAGTTCGTATCGACGAACAGTTTGATGCGTTGGAAACTAGACTCATAGATATTTAATTTGGTAGGTAGATAACCCCGTAATTTCTTGTAAATTCTGAGAAAAGCTTAGAAACATTTGACCTAATGTTTAAGCAAAATTATGAACCCAAGTTGCGACAACCTTTATCGACTTTTGATTCATAACTCGTTTGACTTCAAGACTTATGAAACGGATATTATATGATTCAAATACCTTAAAACATGACATCTTGGTAATGTTAATCAACTCTCGATTTACCCGAAAATACGAGTCACAACATCCTTGATTTTTTAACTTCTAATACTTGTTAACCACCCTTATACACCCTTGCATCATTTAAGACCAATAGGACTAAATTCTTATTATCTCAAAGGTAATCTCTTCTCGGACCTATGTAGACTATCTTACGGCATAATCTAACGTATACAAATATGGGTTGTAACACCCTCCCCCCTTTAGGAACATTCGTCCTCGAATGTAAGGGTTTACGGGGATTTTAACTCATTGTGGATTTCTAACGGAAATTTTCGGCTGAGATTTCTCTATTAAACGGACCCTAGCAAAACTCGCAAGCAGTTAAACCCAATCCATGCCACGCCACTCGATTCGCGGCACATCCGTCATAGCCAAGGTGACGGTCGTAGCATGACTGTCTTGAATAGCACAACACGGAGATATCCAATCCATGCCTAAAATGATATCAAAATCCACCATGCTCAATAGCAATAGGTCCACTCGTGTATCCAAACCCCAATAGTTACTACACATGACCGGTACACACGGTCTACAACAATAGTATCGCCCACCGGGGTAGACACATGAATAGGTAAAGCAAGAAATTCCCGGGGCGCACCCTCTGGGGCGACCCCTGGCTGCCTGACCTCCACCCCTAGTTGGCTGGGCGGGTGGTAAAGTAACTGGAGAAGAAGTCGAGGGCTGACCCCTCTGCTGGGACGATCTAGCACCACGATGAGGACACTGCCTCCACATGTGGCCCATCTCGCCACACTCATAACAGCTCCCTGGTGCTGGAGAAGATGCACTCGGCATAGAAGGACCCTGGGCTGGCGGAGCACGAGCTGGAAGGGCGCTGAGTGATGACTGGCCCTGTGCAACCCATGATAACCACGACCTGCAGATGCCCCACGGTACTCTGGACGGGCTGACTGAGCAGGCCTTAAGGAACGACCTCTTCCTTGCTAAAACTGGCCTCTCGAAGGAGCACCACTGTAACTGCCTGATCCTCGAGGCCTCTTAGCCTCCCTCTCCTCTCGCGCCTGACGGTGAACTGTTTCAATCTCGCGAGCTATATCAACCACCTTCTCGAAAGTAGTACCCAATACTCTCTCCCTAGTCATGAGAATACGGAGATAATAGTTAAGGCCATCCACAAACCTCCTGATCCTTTCACGATCAGTCGGAACCATCCAGACAGCATGACGAGCCAACTCAGAAAACCTCGACTCATACTGCGACACAGTCATATCCCCCTGTCGCAGTCATTCAAACTGTCTATGCAGCTCCTCTCTGCGGGACTGCGGCACATACTTCTCCAAGAAAAGAGCGGAGAACTGCTGCCAAGTAAGGGCGCTGCATCGACCGATCTACGCCTCTCGTACGACTCTCGTACGCCTCCAACCAAGTGAAGGAAGCTCTTGTAAACTGAAAGGTGGTGAATGCCACACCACTAGACTCAAGGATCCCGGCTGTACGGAGCATCCGCTGACACTTGTCAAGAAAACACTAGGCATCCTCGCCCTCAGCACCACCGAATGATGGAGGCTAGAGTCTGCCAAACCTCTCAAGACGACGCTGCTCATCATCTGGCATAACTGGTACCATGAACTCCTGGGCTGGTGCAACCGGCTGGGCTGGAGGTGCCCCCGGCATCTGAGGTCCCTGCACTGCCTGCTCAGGTGTGCGAGCAGCGGGGGTCTGATTGCTTCCCCTGGCCTGTGAAGTAGCTGCTGCTGTGGTGGCTGAAACCGCTTGAGCCAGGACCGTGCAAACTGATAAGATCTGAGCCAAGGTCTCCTGAAGACCTGGAATCACGATGGGCAGAGCTGGTGCCTGAGCCACTGCTACTGGAGCCTGATCCTGAGCTGGGGCAGCTGGTGGATCAACAGGTGCTGCCCTAGCTGCTCTGCCTCTACCACGACCACGACCGCATCCACGGCCTCTGGTGGTCTTAGTGGATGGCACTGGTGGTCGTCCACCTCGTCCAGTATCTCGCGTCCTCACCATCTGTGAGAGAATAGGATAACAGAAGTTTTTTTTTAGTGCTCGGATCAACAAGCTCGCACGACAAGAATTTCAAGAATATGAAGTTTTCCTAAAAAGGTTCTGCAGCCTCTCGAAGATAAGTACAGACATTTCCGTACCGATCCGCGAGACTCTACTGAACTCGCTCATTACACGTGAGACCTATGTAACCTAGGCTCTGATACCAACCTGTCACGACCCTACCCCGAACCCGATCGTGATGGCGCCTCTCGTGAAGACAAGGCTAGCCAATTCAAACCAAATCTCATTTTTAATCAGTTAATTAACAAGGAAACAATGCAAACATAGTTCACGAACAATCACTTGCGAAAAACATAGCTAACCATCCCGACCACAGCCCAAATCGGGGTGTCACCAGTCATGAGCAACTATGAATCCTAATAACAAGTCTACTAAATACAACATGTGGCACAATTGTTAGAAGAATATAGAAACAACAAGATAAAAGAGATAGGGGGCTGCGGACGCCAACAGCTACCTCATAGTCTCTGAATCACCGCCTTGCCGGGAGGAATCAGCACTCCGTAGCGGAACCAACAACGATATACCCATAATGTCTATAACAAAAATGCATACCCAGACCACGACAAGTCCGGAGAAGGGATCTCGCCAATCACCGCTGAACTGGACAGCCTACTGTGGTGGGGAAGCTGCACCTGCCTATCTATCAGGACCTGCAGCACGACATGCAGCATCCACAAATAAAAGGACGTCAGTACGAATAAAGTACTGAGTATGTAAGGCAGGGAACCATAAGTACGAACAGTATTGTAAGCAGGGATAGAGAATATACAACCTGTAACATCTGGGTACCTCTGAGGGCTACTGATATGAAATGCATGATACATATGTATATATACATAAACTTTTAAAACATACGCCTCTGTGGGCATCATTATCATCATATCATACCCGGCCGTAATAGGCTCGGTAAAGACGTATCCGGCCATCATAAGGCTCGGTAGAATCGTACCCAGCCACGTGGAGCTCGGTAAAACCCAACTGATCAGTGGTTGCACAATAGCTGCCGTACTCGGCCGACTATAGCGCAGCTCGGTAGAGTAAAATAGATACATATATATAATGCATGCTCGACTCATGAAAATACATTCTAAGACTTTTGGAGTGACGTAAGGTTGGTATCCTCTGTACACGTTATTAGCACTAACTCTTCACCATGAACCTTATAAGAATCAGGAAGTACCAACAACATTGATAACATAAGAACAAGAGAAGCAACATTAACGTCAATCGTTACATAAGAGGGGAAACAATATAAGTACTGCTAGCTTCTAAGAGTAAAGTTTCTTTGGAAGCTCGTTCATTACATCATGTACCATCGGAGTCGTGCAAAAGAAGGAAAGGGATAGCCTCACATACCTTGTATATACTGCCCCGATCTCAAGCTATGCAACTGTTACAACTCCTTAGTCTACAATAAGAGAAATGATACTATCGTTATCATTTAAACATCATAACTATTATGTATCGACCACGACCTATTTTACGATGAAACGGACAACACCTCCCCTATATATATGACTTCACAAAATTCAAAAAAATCACCAAACAGCCTAAACAACATCAATAATAATCATATTGAGCCTCCTAATACAGTCCACGCACAAGCTAATCACTTCATACATACGATGGCCACCGTAGTCGTGTCAAACGACCCGGAAATGTTATGAAGAACTATCATCCCACAACCCTAAATCTATATGGTATTTCTCCATACCCTTCTTCCTCAAAAACTCCACAAAACAGTAGTAAAACATGCAGCGCAACAGCAACACAAAACGGTCCACAAAACAGTCCGCTACAAGTGAATAACTCGAACTCATAGCTTTCGATCACCGTCCCGTGAGTTCTTACATGTATAGAACAAATTACCATGAATTCACAGGAGAAAAAATGTATGAAACAGAGCAGTAAACTTACCTTACTTGTTGGATAACTCAGCCCTTTCCTTGGTTCTTCAAACTCTAGGTTTAACCCCCAATTAGAACTTGAAAGAGAGGGAAAATCGATTAGGGTTTGTGTGGGATTTTTGGGGAGGGGTTGCAGGGGTTCAATTTGGTTTTGAAGGTCTGAAATAAGGGTGAAATAACTGAGTTTATAATCCCTTAAAAGTCCTCTCTAGGCCGACTTTGGGACTTTTAATTTTGTCCTCTAATTTTGGCAAGTAGGTGATGCACCTACTTGTGTGATGCCTCAGGTATAGGTTTCGGGTGCGTATTGATGCAACGTGGGAAGGTGATTGCTTATGCATCAAGACAATTGAAGAAGCATGAAAAGAATTATCCAACCCATGATTTGGAATTGGCTGCAGTAATATATGCTTTGAAGATATGGCGGCACTACTTATACGACGTCCATGTTGACATCTACACAGATCACAAGAGTTTACAATACATCTTCATTCAGAAGGAGTTGAACTTGAGGCAGTGTAGGTGGCTCGAATTACTGAAAGACTACGACGTCGAGATATTGTATCATCCCGGTAAAGCCAATGTTATGGAAGACGCTCTCACCCGTAAGTCAATGGGAAGCTTAGTACACATTGAAGCAGGTAGATGGGGGTTGACTAAAGAGCTTCATCAGCTAGCCAATATGAGAATCAGATTACTAGACTCTGATGACGGAGGTGTTACTGTACATAATACATCATAATCATCTTTGGTAGCCGAGGTAAAAGCACGGTAATATGAAGATCCTATCTTAGTACGATTAAGAGAGAGCATTCAGCAGTGTAAAATTACGGCTTTTGAGATTGGAGGAGATGGGGCATTGAGATACCAGGGCCGATTATGTGTGCCTAATGTGGCAGGGTTGCGAGAGAAGATTATGAATGAGATTCTTCAACCCCGATATTCCATCCATCTCGGCTCGACAAAGATGTATCATGATGTCAAAGAGTAGTATTGGTAGGATAGCATGAAGAAGTCTATTGCAGAATTTGTAGCCCAGTGTCCCAATTGTCAACAAGTAAAGATAGAACATCAGAAACTAAGTGGATTGCTTCAGAATATAGAGATTCCGACCTGGAAATGTGAGGTGGTTAATATGGACTTCATTATTGGATTACCTCGCTCTTATCATAAGTTTGACTCCATTTGGGTGATAATTGATTGACTTACAAAATGTGCCCATTTTCTACCAGTTAAAACAACTTACATGGCTGAAGATTATGCGAAGTTGTATATCAAGGAGATTGTTAGGCTTCATGGTGTGCCGGTATCTATTATATCAGACCGAGGAGCTCAATTTACGGCTAACTTTTGGAGATATTTTCAGAAGGGTTTAGGCACACAAGTGGATCTCAGCACTGTATTTCATCCGCAGACTGACGGACAAGTTGAACGTACTATTCAGACACTAGAAGATATGCTACGAGCATGTGTTCTAGATTTTAAGGGAAATTGGGATGACCATCTTCCAGTCATAGAATTCGCTTACAATAATAGCTACCATCCCAGTATTAAAATGGCCCCATACGAGGAACTATACGGGAGGAGATGTAGATTACCAGTTGGATGGTTCGAAATCGGTGAAATGGAATTATATGGGCCAGATTTGATTCACCAAGCCATTGAGAAGGTAAAGGTGATACAGGAACGATTGAGGACGGCACAAAGCAGGCAAAAGTCTTATTCCGATGTCCGACGTCGTGATCTGGAGTTTGAGGTTGGTGATTGGGTTTTCCTGAGGATCTCAACAATGAAGGGTGTTATGCGTTTTAAGAAGAAAGGTAAGCTGAGTCCAAGGTATATCTGTCCGTATAAAATTCTTCGATGAATTGGACATGTTGCTTATGATTTAGAATTGCCATCTGAATTGGAATTTGTCCATCCGGTATTCCATGCATCTATGTTGAGGAAATTTATTGGAGACCCTTCTCGAGTCGTCCCTATCAAAGATGTACAAGTTACAGAGGATCTATCATATGAAGAAGTGTCAGTGGCTATATTAGATCGACAAGTCCACAAGCTGAGAACAAAAGATGTAGCTTCCGTCAAAGTATTGTGAAGGAACAAGAATATGGAAGAAATGACATGGGAAGCAAAAGAGGAGATGAAGTCTAAATACCCTTACCTGTTCCAGAATAAAGATAACGAGGATGCTAGGGGAACACAGGATGCATTACAAGGTGGAACAACTCTATGAGGTAAGTAATAGCTTGAGAATACTCTTCCTTCATACAAAATGGTGATATGCAGATAATGTACATGGCCATAAATTTGCATACTCTTGGAAGGCCATACGTTGAGTTAACTGCTCGCAAGTTCTTTCTTTATTTATGAGAGAAACTTGGCCGGAATCCATGATTATTTAAACTCCCCATGAACCCTTACATTCGAGGACGAATGTTCCTAGGGGAGGAGGGTGTTACAACCCATATCCACACGTGTTAGTTCATGCCATATGTTATTTAACATAAATCCAAGAAGTAATTATCTTTGAGATGATAAGAAGTTAATCCTATTGGTCTTAAGTGATATAAGGGTGTACAAGGGTGATTAACAAGTATTAGGAGTTAAACGAATCATGGATGTTGTAACTCATATTTTTGGGTAAACCTAGAGGTGCTTAATACACTCAAGAGGTCTTTTTAAGGTATTTGAATCATATAATATCCGTAACATAAGTCTTGAAGTCAAACAAGTTATGAAAAAAAGTCGTCAAAATTTGTCGCAACTTAGGTTCATAATTTTACTTAAACATTAGGTCAAATATTTCTAAGTTTTTCTCCCAATTTACAAGGAATTAAATGTCAATACGTACATTTAATTATGCAAAAGGGTAGTTTATGTAAAAGGGACCAAGAACCCGGAAAATGGTTTAAAATTAAGAAAAGAACAAAAGTGTCAAATGCGGTCGAAATGCGGATCGCATAACACACATGAGACCGCAGAATTGACAGGTTCCATCGCAGAATGGAACAGGACCCTGGGCTGAGAGTTTGTCAAAAATGCGACCTGAAATGCGATCGCATTTTGTAAATGCGAACCGCAGAATCGACCAACCCATCGTAGAGTGAGGTAGAACACTGGGCCAAACCAAAGTCCAAAATGCGACCAGAATACGATCGCATTTTGGAAATGCGAACCGCATTCTGGCCCCTTCTGTGTCGCATAATGCGACAGAATTTTAAGGCAAGATCTGCGACCAAAATGCGAACCGCATACCTTTCTGCGACGGGTATGCGATCGCATTTTTGACATTTTTCAGGTCCGTGTGTCACTTACACCTAGGCCTATAAAAGGGACCCCAAAACCGTCCCTTCCTCATTTTTTTCTGATTCCCAGCAAGAGCGAAAATCCCCAAAGACTTCTCTCAAGCCCTAGCATCAAAGCCACCAAATTCCCCTCTTCCAAACCCTAGGTTGAAGGTTGACGGAAGTAAACAAAGGAATTGAAGAACATAGAGGGACAATAGCTGAATCCTTGCTCCCTCTACAAACCCCATTTAAGGCAAAGACCTAGAAATTGAGGAATCAAGGAAGAAGGCTGAATAATTCGCATGCAAGGTAAGTTACCATTCCCTTTCATGTGGTTTTCCCTTAAACGTTCACGGTAGGTGGGTTACATGCTTATGAGAACTTAGTAGAGTATGAATAGGAGCTGCAGAGTCAAATAAGTAAAAGTTAAACAAAGTGAATCACGAGTATGGGGTTGCAAATAGGTTGCATGTGCTGTACATACCCTTAACAAAGTTTAGGGGAAGAAGAGTACAGAGAATCACTACATGAAATTTGGGGAAATTTTGGTTAATAATAGCTATCAAGCGTAGTAAGTAACCATTGAGCTATTCTTTAATTGTAGATTAAAGAATTGCGGCAAATTGCGTAGCCTGAGAGCCGACGCAATAAGCACCAGGTATGTAAGATTATACCGTTTCTTCTTTTGCACGATCCCTATCAAATACAATGCCCGAATGAGCCCCAAAGAATATTCTATTCTTAGAAGCTAGTATTGCGTATGTTATTCTTTCCTTCATGGATTGATTATTCTCGCTCGTGGTAATAATGTTGATGGAAGTCCTTGAGTCTCGTAATTTTATTATTGAAAAGGTAATCTTAATTGTATGAGGAAGAATGGGTAACAAATGTAACAAGTCATGGACACAAGTTACAAGTAAGTCATGGACACAATTCACAAGTAAGCTTGCAATGTATTACATGAATATGTATATATGTGTATGATCGAATTCGTATGACCGCGCCTAACGAAGGCCGAGTATGTTGTGACCGCTCCTAGTAAAGGCCGGGTATGACCCCACAGAGGCATATGATAATGAGCCCACAGAGGCGTACGATGATGATGAGCCCATGGAGGCGTATGTGATTGTATGTAACTGTATGTGATTGTATGTGATTGTACGTAGTAAGTTCATGTAATTGGTTATGGTAACATTAAATGAATATGAAAATGACAAGCCCACAGTAGCGCAGGTAATGGTCTAAGGTAATGGTTACGTAATGCATCCGGTAATGTGAATGTATATGAAACTGGCAAACCTTGTAAGGGTATAAATATATCTCTGTAATGATGGAAATGGGTCCTATAATGATAATGTTATGGTTAGCTGCCCTCAGAGGCAATTCCGTTGCTATGAGTTGTTTGTTTCTATCCTAAGATTTATATTACTGCTTTCATGTTGTATTCCTGTCTTACATACTCAGTACATTTTTCGTACTGACGTCCTTTACTTTGTGGACGCTGCATATCGTGCTGCAGGTCCTAATAGATTGGCAGACGGAGCTCCCCCACCGCAGTAGGTCACCAGTTCAGCAGGCATAGCAAGATTCATCTTTCGGACTTGCTATAATTGGGTATGCATTTTGTGTAGATATTTTGGGCATGTCGGGGCCCTGTTCCGACATAGGATGTTTTGTGTTTATTCTCATAGAGGCTCATTAGACATAGACAATGTCAGTAGTATGTGGACAAATGTTGGGCATGTATGTTTACAAAACTTATTGTCTAGAACATGATAATACGCTTCCACAGATTTGTATATGTATATGTATGTGCACGGAGTGTGTCTCCGGTGACGGTTCAGTTTAACGACCTTTTTGTTTAAAATAGTAAGTAAAAGAAAGTAAATAAGTTAACGGTGAAAAAGGGGTTCGCCGGTACTCTGCAAGCAGGGTCCGGTGCCCGTGTCACGGGCCCGCTGGGCGGGGCGTGACAAGAAGTGGTATCAGAGCAAGGTCGTGTCCTAGGAATTGTCTATGAGCCGTGTCTAGTAGGGTCTTGATTATAGGTGTGTTGCGCGCCACATTTTATAATCAGGAGGCTACCTGACATTTAGGAATGTCACCTTCTTTCTGAATCTTGATCGTGCTTAGAGCTAAGTCGTAAGTGTTCATCTCTAATGCTTGCCTTGTTTTCCTACAGCGATGCCTTCGGCTGGAAAGCAAGTTAATAGTGGACGGCTTGATATAAATGCCGGAGAGGGGACCAGTCGACTGCCCCATATGATGGAGGGCCAAAGTGAGACACCTTCCCAGACTTCATCTACTCCTCCTCCCCTAGAAAACATTAGAGGCCGCCCAGCTTCTCCAGTCCCTTCCTCTCATGCTATAGACCAGGATATGAGGACTGCAGTGCAGTTGTTGACTAGCCTGGTAGCTTCTCAGGCTCGGAAGCAGAATACCGGTGCTGAGAAGCCGGTCAGTACGAGGGTCCGTGACTTTATCAATCTGGATCCTCCCGTGTTTACCGGGTCTGATCCTAAGGAGGACCCACAGGATTTCATTGATCAAATACACCGCACTCTGCGGGTTATGCATACCAGTGACACAGAGGCAGTAGAACTGGCTTCTTACCGACTGCAGAATTTAGCTGTGTTATGGTATAATGGGTGGGAAAGATCCAGGGGTCCAAATGCCCCCCACCAGTATGGAATGAATTTTCTGAGGTGTTCCTTCGCCACTACCTGCCAGTTGAGGTACGTCGAGCCAAGGCCGATAAGTTCTTAAACCTTAAGAAAGGGAATATGAATGTACGAGAGTACAGTATGCAGTTTGACTCTCTGGCAAGGTATGCTACCCACATGGTGGCGGAGATGAGCGACAGAGTTCACTTGTTTGTGAACGGATTGGGACCGCACTTGATAAATGAGTGCACTACGGCATCCTTGATAGAGGGCATGGATATCTCCCGTATTCAGGCCTATGCCCCAGACTATAGAGGATCGTAAATGCCAACAAAGGGCGGACAGGGAACAAGAGAGGACCCAGCATAGGAGGGCAAGAGTTGTGGGGTATTCTGGTGATTCCAGAAGTAGTGTGAGGCCCCATTCTTCAAGGAGCTCGGCACCACCTGTGTCTAGTGCCCCTCGACAGTTTCAGAGCTCGCGGGCATCAAGCTCGCCATATCACAGGGCCACCAGTCAGATGAGATCCTCTATGCCTCGTTGTGAGCAGTGCGTCAGGACCCACTTTGGGCCTTGCCGTCGGGGTTCGGATAGATGTTATTATTGTGGACAGCCCGGTCACATGATGTGAGACTGTCAATATAGAAGGGATGGTGACATGGCTCACCGAGCTGGATCTACTGCTGGTTCTTCATTATCTATTCGACCTCCAGTACGAGGTCCACAACAACCAGTAGTTCGTGGCAGAGGCAGCGGCGCAATGCCAGGCCCAAGCAGTGTTCAAAACCGCATATATGCTTTAGCAGGCCGACAGGACCTCGAGTCCTCCCCAGATGTTGTCACAGGTATACTGTCAGTGCTTTCTCACGATGTGTATGCATTGATTGATCCCGGGTCCACGCTATCTTATGTTACTCCCCTTGTGGCTGACAAATTTGACATTGCACCCGAATTATTGAGCAATCCCTTTGTGGTATCCACTCCAATAGGAGATTCCGTAATTGCCAAGAAGGTATATAGAGGTTGCACGGTGACAATCTGTAATCGTCAAACCTCGGCGGATTTAATTGAGCTAGAAATGATCGATTTTGATGTGATAATGGGAATGGACTGGTTGGCATCGTGTTATGCCAATGTCGATTGTCACACAAAAGCGGTTAAATTCTAGTTTCCTGACGAACCTGTCCTTGAATGGAGGGGGAATGTTGCTACGCCGAAAGGTAGGTTTATTTCCTACCTCAAGGCAAGCAAGATGACCTCTAAGGGGTGTATCTACCACCTTGTCCGCGTCATGGACGTAAGGGCGGAGCCACCTATCTTGCAGACAATTCCGGTAGTCAATGAATTTCTGGATGTCTTTCCAGATGAACTTCCAGGTCTTCCTCCTGAAAGAGAGATCGAGTTTGGCATCGATGTGTTACCTGATACTCATCCAATTTCTATTCCTCCGTATAGAATGGCCCCAGCAGAATTGCGGGAATTGAAAGTACAGTTGAAGGACTTGTTGGATAAAGGCTTCATTAGGCCTAGCACTTCACCTTGGGCTGCACCAGTCATGTTTGTGCGGAAGAAAGACGGGTCGTTACTAATGTGTATCGACTATCGTTAGTTGAATAAGATTACCATAAAGAACAAGTATCCACTTCCAAGAATTGATGACCTGTTCGACCAGCTCCAGGGAGCTATATATTTCTCCAAGATTGACCTGCGCTCGGGGTATTTTCAGTTAAGGGTCAAGGAGAAAGACATTCCGAAAACAGCCTTTAGAACTAGATATGGGCATGAACCTCATGAACACTGTATTCGGTAGTCATTCGGGCTAACAAATGCCCCGGCTGCTTTCATGAACCTCATGAACACTGTATTCAGGCCGTATCTTGATGTGTTCGTGGTGGTATTCATTGATGATATTTTGGTGTATTCCCGCTCAGAACCAGAGCATGTGGGTCACTTGCGAATAGCATTGCAGATTCTTCGGGACCACAGGTTATATGCAAAGCTCGCCAAGTGCGAGTTTTGGCTAAACTCAGTGGCATTCTTGGGCCATGTGATATTCGACGAGGGTATTAGTGTCGATACTCAAAAGATCGACGCAGTTAAGAATTGGCCAAGGCCCACTACACCATCAGAAGTCCGTAGCTTCTTAGGATTGGCAGGATATTATAGGCGGTTTGTAGAGGGATTCTCTTCTATATCCGCGCCATTGACTAAATTGACCCAAAAAGCTGCCAAATTTCAGTGGACAGACAAATGTGAGCGGAGCTTTCAAGAACTGAAAGATAGACTGACCTCCGCTCCAGTTCTCGCTCTTCCCAACAGAACTGAAGGTTACGCGGCATATTGTGATGCCTCGGGCATAGGTTTGGGATGTGTATTGATGTAGCATGGAAAGGTAATTGCTTATGCTTCGAGACAGTTGAAGAAGCATGAAACGAATTACCCCACCCATGACTTGGAATTGGCCGCAGTGATATATGCCTTAAAGACATGGCGACACTATGTTTATGGTGTCCATGTCGACATCTACACAGACCACAAAAGTTTGCAATACATCTTCAGTCAAAGGGAGTTGAACTTAAGGCAACGACGTTGGCTCGAATTGTTAAAAGACTACGACATTGAAATACTGTATCATTCGGGCAAGGCCAATGTGGTGGCGGACGCCCTCAGTCGTAAGTCAATGGGAAGTTTAGCACACCTCGAGGCTGGCAAACGGGGTTTAGCCAAAGAACTCTACCATCTAGCCAGTATGAGAGTCAAGTTGTTAGACTCCGAAGACGGGTGTGTAGTTGTACACAACACCTCTGAATCATCTCTTGTAGCTGAGATAAAGGCACGGCAGAATGAAGATCCTACCTTAAGGAAATTGAGAGAAGGCATTCAGCAAGGTAGGATCTCAAATTTCGAGATCGCAGGAGATGGGACCTTGAGGTGTCAGGGCCGATTATGTGTGCCCAATGTAGCAGAATTACGAGAAAGGATTATGAAAGAAATCCACCAATCTAGATATTTCGTCCATCCTGGCTCAACCAAAATGTATCATGATACCAAGGAACAGTATTGATGGGGTGGGATGAAGAATTCAATTGAGAAATTCGCAGCTCATTGTCGTAATTGTCAGCAAGTGAAAACAGAGCATCAAAAACCTGGTGGACTGCTACAGGATATAGAAATCCCGACTTGGAAATGGGAGGTGATTGACATGGACTTCCTTGTTGGATTACCTCGCTCCAATCGTAAGTTCGACTCCATCTGGGTAATAGTGGATCGGCTTACCAAGAGTGCTCACTTCCTACCAGTTAGGACAACCTACACAGCTGAAGATTATGCAAAGCTGTATATCAAGGAAATCGTTAGACTTCATGGGGTGCCAATGTCCATTATATCGGACAAGGGAGCCCAATTCACAGCTAACTTCTGGAAATCTTTCCAAAAAGGTTTGGGTACGCGGGTAAATCTCAGCACAACTTTTCACCCACAGACTGATGAGCAGGCTGAGCGTACCATTCAAACACAGGAAGATATATTGCGGGCATTTTTCAGATAATCAAAGTGAAGAAAAATGTCGCCCCTCGGGCTATAAATCAGTAAATTCGCCCCTCGGGCAATATCATAGAACAGTACCATCCCCTCGGGCTCAAATCTCAGAAACAACATCAGCCCCTCGGGTTATCACATGGAACATTATCAGCCCCTCGGGCTATTACATAATACAACATCAGCCCCTCGGGCTATCACATAATATAATATCAGCCGCTCGGGCTATATTTCATATCACAATAGGTACCCGCGCTCACTGGGGGTGTACAGACTCCGGGAGGGGCCCCTTACGGCCCAAGTGCAATATCAAGCCACCTCGTGGCATATATCTAGGCCCTCAGCCTCATATCAATCAAGCCACCTCGTGGCTATATATAGTATCTCAGGCCCTCGGCTTCATATCAGTCACCAGCCACCTCGTGGCACATAAAGTATCTCAGGCCCTCGGCCTCATATCACTCAGTAAAACCTCACATCTGGCCCTCGGCCGCACTCAGTCAGAAAAATCATCACAAGCCCCTCGGGCATAGTAAAATAGTAGTTCTCAGCCCAAAAACATCATTAAAATATTATTTAAGTCTCAAAACTGAGTAAAAGTGGCTGAGTTGTAAAACAGTAAAAAACAGCATGACTGATTTCAAGTAATAAGTCAAAATAGTGAGGAAACAGTGATAAAAATCGTCGAAGGATTCATACAGCCCAAATCATACAAATAAGTTTCAGTCAAATACGCGGTAAAAATCATCAATCGGGACGGACCAAGTCACAATCCCCTGTAGTAAGCGACCCCACGCTCATCATCCAACGCGTATCTCACCTCAATATAGCACTACGATGTACAATTTGGGGTTTCAAACCCTCATAACATCATTTACAATCACTACTCACCTCGAACAAGCTAAATCCCTAGCCCGTGACGCCTTTGCCCTTCGAATTGGCCTCCACACGCGTCGAATCTGTCCAAAATCAGAACAAATATGTCACAATATGCTGGGGTAACGAAGCCCAATCGAAAAAAATAAGAAAATACCAAGAAATTACAAAATTAGCAAAACCCGAGCCCCGACCCACTTCTCGAAGCTCATAAATTTTCACATCAACGGGTTCCTTATCTCCCAAAGAGTTCAATCATACAAATATTAGCGAATTCCGACATCGGATCGACCTCCAAATCTTTAAATCTAAACTTAAGGATTTTTTACAGATTTTCCAACTTAATTCACCAATTAAACACTAAGATAGCGATATACTGGGGTAATTTGACCAAAGTTGAGTTAAGAACACTTACCCCGATGTTTCCCTTGAAAGTCTCCAAAATCGTGTCAAAATTAGCTTCAATTCGAGCTCTATAGCTTCAATTATGTTTAGGATGGCCGAAATCCCCTCTTTTAAGAATTTGTCCAAGAAAGTCCCCTTTGGATATATTTTTGAGGCTGATTTTGCTGTGATTTAGGGTGTTTTGGAGATGTTTCTCTTAGATGGTAACAATAGTGGGTTTTGCATGGCCAGTGGGTACTGGTTTCTATTTATAAAGGGTCAAAAATCGGTATAGAAACGCCTCTGTCGGATTTAAAATGCGACCGCATATCCGCCGCATATGGTCCGCATCTTTGCTATGGCAATCGCAGATTGTAACCCTAGCCTTCACCGCAGTTCAGTGTGAGGCATGGTTTGTGGTCCGCATGTAAAAAATAAGACCGCATTTTTGACTGTATTTCTGACGTCGATTTTTGCCCAGAAATCTGTCTCGGTTTGCGATTTCGGTGTGGTGGATATGCGGTACGCATTGTGGAAATGCAACCGCATTTTTTACCGTATTCTTGGCGTCGATCTTTGCCCAGAAAACTGTCTGGGTCTGCGATATGGGTGTGTGGTTCGCGGCCCGCATATAGGGTTTGCGATAGCATAGCCCGCTTTGCGATACCTCCTTGTTCTCTTACAAAATTACAACTTTTCTGGTTTTTCTGCAACTTTTCCAAGGACGAAATAGTCCGTTTAACTACCCGAGGCAACTAGGACCATTATTTAAACTCGTTTCAACCTTCGGAACTCTCCAAAACAACCTCTCAGCACCAAATTCGCGTCGTATTCAAACCTAAGAATTTCAGAGTCTTCTAAATTACTAATCTGATCAAAACCCAATCAAACCATATGCGAATGACATGAAACATTGCACACACATCCCAAACGACATAACGAAGCATAACAAGGTAGAAATGGGGAAAACGGAGCGGTAGCTCAAGAGACAACTGGCTGGGTCGTCACAATGGAATGTCAATTTAAAATAAAGTGAGCTTGAGGGAAAAGAAAAGAGAGAAGTTAATGAGATAAGAAAACTCTTTGAGGTGGAGAGAGAAAAACAAAAGGGTTTGAGTGAAGAAAAAGAAAAAAACTTTAGTGAGAGAAAAGAGGCTAAGGGCGAGGAAAAAGTTAGTCTTGTGCAACCAAGTGTTGAAAGGCCTTTTTAAAGGGGAGGTAAGGCACAAGAGATGGTGACAAAGGATCCAATTGGATTCCAACATGAATTTTTCGAAATAAATTCTTGTCGGATGGAGGAAGATAAAAGCTTGACTAAATTCTTTGTTATTGAACCTTTTGACTATTTCGTTTCTTATTTACAGCTTAATGACATGGAGTGCCCTAAGGCCATTGGTATATTGGAACCATAGAATTAATGAATACAAGGTGATATTATTCCATTAATAAAAAAGTCCAAGTATGGTATGTATAATTGGTTTATTCATATTCTTGGCCTTTCTAGAACACCTAAGGTATTTTTGGAGGTTATGAACTACTCTTATTTCTTCTGTTGGTGACCTTATAATATTTGTGAATGATGATAGTTTGATGCATATCAAGTCATTAACTATAATATCTAATTTCAAGTGCAAGAGTAATTTCTTTCCTTTTTAAATTGAGTTTGACATAGATGATTATGCATTCCAACTTGGTGTAAAGAGGCATGAAATTTATGAGAAGAGGCTTGCTAATAAGTTAAATATTCTTTGTTCTCTTATTCAAGTTTCTAATGAGTTTTCATGTGATAAATTGCTAGAATGTGAGTTTTGTTGTTTGATGAGAAGTCATTCCTCTAGTCATGTGGATTGTGATCTTGTAAGAGTGTTTGTTACTAATAAAGAGGATATGCATGATTATTGGGACGTTAGTGATCAAATACTCTTTCATGAACCTATCTATGACTCTTTCTGTGACAGTTTGAGCAATTATGTAGAATCCATTAATGTTATGAATATTATTGGGGAAAGTTATCAATCATAAGCTTAAATGCATTGAAATTTTTATTTTGGAATTTATGGGTTCTTCTGACCTTTGTGAGAATTTATGTGCTTCTTTGGATAAGTTACATGTAGAAGAAGCCATGTGATTTATAATTGATACTTGGCTATATCATAAAAGTGCCTTATTTGATACATGTGACAGAGATACTTGTGTTAAATGGATGTCTGACCAATATTTTCTATATTCTTAAGCATGCAAATGTTTGGACTACCTTATTGACAAGATCACATTGCCAATTTTATTACGTAGTGTATCTAAGAAAGGTTTTTATTGGATAAATCTAAGTAGGCATAAATTTTATTGGAACGACGATCCCCATATGTTTTAAAAAGGAGCATTTACACCTATTTGGCTTAATTGGTAAGTGGACACATGGTCACTATCTTGTTGTATTCCTACCATTTTTTCAGATTAGTGGATTCTAATTACTAGTGCGTGACTCACTTTTCTTGCAAGGTCGAAATTTGTGGATGAATTTTCTTGAAAAAGAGGGGAATGATAGAATCGTAGGAAGTTTAAATCTATTTAAGGAAAAGGATGAAGCTTTGGAATCTCAAAGAGGGCTTTAAGAAGATGTCAAGCAAAAGAGTTGCAAAACAAGGTCATTAGAATTAAAATGCAAATAAAGAAGTTGTTAAGTGGGAGAAAGAGATCAAGGATAAAGGATATGAATTTGATAGGTATTACAATTGTTTTATGGCCCAAATTTATGTCCAAGAAGAGGAGGATTGGATCTCAAGAGGCATCCTTTGAAGAAGGTCCGAGTCAGTCCACTTTTGGAGCAATTTGGCACCTAAAATGTGTCAAAACTTGCAGCCCTTGAAGTCCTACATAAAGCCACGGTTTTATAACATATAAAGGACTTACTTGATGTCTAATAAGGGTACATAAGGGTGCTAGATGTTGCACTTGTTGGACTTGTTGTCCAAAGTAGTTCAGGACTTTATTTCCTTATTATTTTAGCTTTAATTTCCTGACCCCTCATACCTATATAAGAGGTGTATTCTTTCGTTTTAGACTTATATTATTATAGACAATATCAATTAAAATTGTGACATTTTTCTTGCACTCTTGTGTGTGGCTACTCTTGTATTTATTCTTCAACCTTCAAGACTAATCATATGGTGGTAAGATTAAACCCTTTTCGAAATCCTAGATCACTTCCAGGTATTCAAGAAAGGTGATAAGTTTAGGCTTATTGTTGTTCTTGTTACTATAAAGGGTCAGATTTCACAATCTATCTCTTGTTTTTAATTCTCTATCAAAGGCGATTAGTTCTTCGTTAGCTAATTGTTGTTGTTAGGATTCAACTTCAAGAATAGACTTCTTAAATTCAAGAAACTCTTTCTTAAGTTCAATCTATCTTTAATTTTTTGTCTTCCTTTTGCTTCTTTGTTTTATTTTAGCTTCCGCACGTTTCTTGATTTTCCTTAGTAGTTCTTGCACCCCTATCGGGTTGTTATCATCAATGGCTTGGTGAATCAAATCTGGCCCATATAATTCAGTCTCACCGACTTTGAACTATCCAACTGGTGATCTACATCTCCTCCCGTACTGTGCCTCGTACAGAGCCATTTTAATACTAGAATGGTAGCTATTATTGAAGGCGAATTCTATTAGTGCTAGATGGCTATCCCAGTTCCCCTTGAAATCTAGAACACCTGCTTGTAGCATATCTTCAAGTGTCTGAATGGTACGTTCATCTTGTCCGTTAGTCTGGAGATTGAATGTAGTGCTGAGATTCACTTGTGTGCCTAAACCCTTCTGAAAAGAGCTCCAAAAGTTAGCCGTAAATTGAGCTCCTCGGTTTCAGATAATAGATACCGGCACACCATAAAGCCTGACAATCTCCTTGATATACAACAATGCATAATCTTCAGCCATGTAATTTGTCTTAACTGGCAGAAAATGGGCACATTTGGTAAGTCGATGAACTATCACCTAGGTGGAGTCAAACTCATAAGAGCGAGGTAATCCAATTAATCACCTCCCATTTCCACGTCGGAATCTCTATATTGTGAATCAATCCACTGATTTTCTGATGCTCGATCTTTTCTTGTTGACAATTAGGATAGTGACTACAAATTCTACAATAAACTTTTTCATGTTATCCCACCAATACTGCTCCTTAACATCATGATACATCTTTGTCGAGCAAAAATGGATGGAATTTCTGGACTGATCTTCTCTCGCAACCCTGCCACATTAGGCACACATAATCAGCCCTGGTACCTCAGTGCCTCATGTTCTCTGATCTCAAAAGCCGTAATTTTACACTGCTGAATGCTCTCTCTCTCAATCGTACTAAGGTAGGATCTTCATATTGCCGTGCTCTTACTTCGGCTACAAAGATTATGATGCATTCTATACAGTAACAACTCCGCCATCAGAGTCTAACAATCTGATTCTCATATTGGCTAGCTGATGAAGCTCTTTAGTCAACCCCTGTCTACCTGTTTCAATGTGTACTAAGCTTCCCATCGACTTACGACTGAGAGCGTCTGCCACAATATTGCTTTACTGGGATGGTACAATATCTTGACATCGTAATTTTCAGTAATTCAAGCCACCTACGCTACCTCAAATTCAACTCCGTCTGCTTGAAGATGTATTATGAACTCTTGTGATCGGTGTAGATGTCAATATTTACACCGTATAAGTAGTGCTACCATATCTTCAAAGCATATATTATTGAAGCCAATTCGAAATCATGAATCGAGTAATTCTTTTCATGCTTCTTCAATTGTCTTGATGCATAAGCAATCAACTTCCCTTGTTGCATAAATACGCACCCCAAACCTATACCTGAGGCATCGTAGTATACCACATAACCTTATGTTTCTTCTGGGAGAGTGAGCACAGGCGTGGATGTCAATCGATTCTTCAGCTCCTGAAAAATACGTTCACAAGCGTCAGACCACAGACACTTGGTAGCTTTCTGTGTTAACTTAGTCAATGGTGTTGATATAGAGGAAAACCCTTCTATAAATCGCCAATAATATCATGCTAGCCCTAGGAAGCTGCGGACTTCTGACGGTGTTGTAGGTCTCGGCCAATTCTTCACTGCATCGATCTTCTGAGTGTCGACACTAATGCCCTCGTCAGATCTCACATGGCTAAGGAATGCTACCGAGTTTAGCCAGAATTCACATTTGGAGAGCTTAGCATATAATTTACGATCCTGAAGGGTTTGTAATACTATCCGCAAGTGGCTCGCATGTTCCGCCTCCCAACGAGAACACACCAGAATGTCATCAATGAATACGATCACGAACACATCAAGATAGGGCCTGAATACACTATTCATGAGATCCATAAAAGCTGCTGGGGCATTTGTTTGCCGGAACGATATCACCAAGAACTCAAAGTGCCCATATCTTGTACGGAAGGTCGTCTTTGGAATATCCTTCTCCTTAACCCTCACCTGATGATACCCTTAACGTAAGTCAATCTTGGTATCAGAGCCAGCCCATCCTTTCGGAGGGAGGAACAGTTTACTAAATATGTGTGAGTCTTTTCCATCTTCGTCTTTCTTAGCTAAAATGAATATGTCCCCTACTCTGTATAAAACCCTTTCCAAAAAATATGACTACCTCTATGAAGTCGATATATTACCAGACGAACAAAAAGTGTCTTCCATCGAACTACCCCTTATAAATCCCTACTCAGCCTTTGCCAAAAAATCCTTTGCACCATGGACCCAAATACGTTCCCTTGTCCAACATAGACCAAAAGGAGTTAAAGAATACGTTGCGGCGTCAAAACTTGACCAGCATCCCATCCTCGCCACCAGAGAAGAACAATTTATCACCCTTCAAATTCCAGACGATTTCCCCAGGCAATGGAGAGAGCATGGGTTTACCCATATCCATTTTGGTGCAATCAGAATTGCCTTAACCTATCACGGAAGAAAAGGTCAGCCAGTGGTAGCTCGCCTTTCTCTTCTCGATACCAGATATTTGGAGTACCAACATGCAAACTTAGGTACTGCCGAAGTCACCTTGAATGACGGGACTGTTTTCATAACAATCTTTCCAAACTTCAATATGTCCCTCTATGATCCTTACTTAACCGAATCTCTTAAAATCCAAGTCCAAATCCAAGGAGCCCCTCAAGCCAAAGATTCCATACAAGCTACCCTTCACCACCAAATGGCATGGCGAGTCCAAAATCACGCCATGGATCTCTGTATTCCCGGAGGAGAAAACGCTCTTCTCCTAAACATAGATGCCACAAAAGGAAATACCATGTGCACCCAAATACCCAGACAAATTTC
>MCJB01017740.1:55480-71976 GCA_002018475.1 Nicotiana obtusifolia | reverse complement strand
CCTACCCATGCCAAAACAAATTCCCACATCTTTCCATAACTAGCCGGGCCCTACTTCTTGTTGTTTTCCTACCATAATCATCCAAAAACTCTCAAAACATATCCTACCCATGCCTTGACAAATTTCTACATCTTTCCATGCTATGCGGGCCCCATTTCACCTTGTTTTCACATGCTTTCACATGCCTCCACATGCTTCTTCACATGCAACACAATGGAGTCACATGGCGTCATATGCTTTCACATGCTACACCATGTATATTTCAACCCGTTCACATGCTTTCAAGTGTTTTGAGTGGTTTGCCTAAAGTCCTTCACATGCCAAGAAGGACCCGCTTGTAGATAAGTTTGCCATGTAAGATAGGTTTGCTTTATCTAGAATGTTTGTCTTGTAATAACCTCCTAGTCCTATATAAAGGAGGGCTTGTAGTAGTTGTAGGATCATCTTGTAATCATCTGGTAATCATCGAAAAATTGCCTTGTAAAAAATCAGAAAATCATCTTGAAAAACCTTAGAGTCATCCTAGAATTTTCTTGTAGTTTTCATCCACCCTTTGTAAATCCTTTGTGATATATATTACATATGAGTTCTTGCTAAATTTCCTTCTTGTTCTTCCTTTCGAATTGATGGAAAGTACGGTCCATGTATGAAAATAGAGTAAGTGTACTCTTTGAAAGTAAGCTTATTGTAGTGCGAAAGTTTTCCGAGTTATGAACAGCTAACGTTGGTTATAGTACAAAAGTTTTCTGAGTGTGTAGCTTGGCAAGCCGTCCCTGAATGGGTTGTTGAAGCCAGCCCCTTTTGTAGGAAAACTTTTGCGACTATAAACAAATTAACTGTTTGTGTAGCTTGGCAAGCCGTCCCTTATGGGTTGTTGAAGCCAGCCCTTTTTTGTAGGGAAATTTTTGTACCTATGATTAAGCTTGCTTTCCTCGAGTCTCTTGCTTTGTTTTTTATACTGTGGTGTCGTTCCTACGATTAGGCTTGCTTTCACGTAGTCTCTTGCTCTGTTCCTTATACTGTGGTATCAGAGCACCCCGGAGTTGGTCAAACAGGTCGTCAATCCTTGGAAGTGGGTACCTATTCTTTATAGTAAACTTATTCAACTGTCGATAATCGATACACATCCTTAATTACGCCTTCAACACTAGCAACTCTACCTGGGCCATCTTGTATGGAGGGATAGAGATCGGTTCAGTGTCAGGTAACACATCAATGCTAAACTCAATCTCCCATTCAAGATGAAGGCTGGGAGTTCATCCAGAAAAACATCTGGAAATTCATTGACCACGGGGATTGATTGTAGAGTAGGTGGCTTCGCCCGCACATCCCTAACGCGAACGAGATGATAAATATAACCTTTTGAAATTATCTTCCTTGCCTTAAGATAGGAAATAAACCTACCTTTCGGCGTAGCAATGTTTCCCTTCCATTCGAAGAAGGGTTCACCGGGAAATTGAAACCTAACCATCTTCGTACGACAAATCAACATTTGCATAGCATGAGGCCAACCGGTCTATTCCCATTATCACATCGAAATCAACCATTTCTAACTCAAATAAATTTTCCGAGGTTTGATGACTACAAATCATCACTGTGCAACCTCTATATACCCTTCTAGCATTCACAGAATCTCCTATTGGAGTAGATACCGCAAGTGGTTTACTTATCCATTCATGTTCAACACCAAACTTATTAGCCACAAAGGGCGTAACATATGTTAATGTAGATCTCGCATCAACCAACGCATATACATCATAAGAAAACACAGACAATATACCTGTAACAACACCCGGAGATGACTCGAGATCTTATTGACCTACTAGAGCATAGGTTCGATTTTGAGTACCACTCAAACTCAGCACTGCACCTCTACCTCTACCACGACTTGTCGACTGCTGAAAACGTCGTGTTAAAGGTCGAACTGATGAGGATGAACCAGACACTAATCCAATCGGCGGAGCCATACTACCACCTCCTATGTTAGGACAACCACATACCATATGGCCAGACTGTCCGCAAGAATAACACGCATTGGAACCTCGATGGAACTGTCCAAAGTGGGCCTTGACGTACTGATCACAAATAGGTGTTGGGGGTCTCCTCTGACTAGTATCCCTATTATATTGTGAGACTTATGCCCGCGAACTGTGACCTGAACCAAAATAGGTAAATCGATCATACCGAGGCCTCTGAAACTGTGAAGGAGCACTAGCTACAGGTTGCGTCGAACTCCTCGAAATATCCATGTCCTCTACCAAGGAGGCTGTCGTGCACTCATTTATCAGATGTGGTCCCAACCCGTTCACGAACAAATGCACCCTATCGCTCATCTCGGCCACCAAATTGGGAGCATACCTTGCTAAAGAATCATACATCATATTATACTCTCGCACACTCATATTACCCTATCGAAGGTTCAAGAACCTATCATCTCTAGCTCGTCATATCTCAACTGGAAAGTAGTGATCAAGAAAGGCCTTAGAAAATTCATTCCACACAGTTGTAGGAGCGTTCGATCCCCTGGATCTCTTCTAACTATCATACCAGAAAACCGCTAAATCCTGTAATCGATAAGAAGCCAACTCTATTGCCTCCGTATCACTAGCATGCATAACCCGCAGTGCACGATGAACCTAATCAATAAAAGTCTGCGGGTCCTCCTTGGGGTCTAATTCGGTAAACACTGGAGGATCTAGATTAATAAAATCATGAACTCTCGTACTAACCGGTTTAGCAACAGCACCGGTATTTTTCCTCTGAGCCTAAGCAGCTACCAAGCTAGTCAACAACTGCACCGCACTCCGCATATTCTGGTCTGTAGTGCCAGACAAAGGAACTGGATGTGCAAGATCCTAATATCCCCTGGAGGAGACGGAGTAGATGATGTATGAGAGAGAATCTCACTCTGAGCCTCACTCTTGCCTGCTCTGGCTGGAGGCACCTAACTGGTACCCTCAGGAAGTTTGAGCAGCTATGCTAGGAGGGTATGTGACTGACCTACTATTAGGTGAGAGTTTCAGAGTTGGTTCGTCATGCTATGTGGTTGGTTCCCACAGAGAGGGAGAGGATTCAGAGGTTCATTCATCGCCTCAACTATGGACTAGAGCTTCTTCATGACTCAGGAGATTGCATAAGTTTCTATGTTTGACGAGGTGGTTGATATTGCTAGGCGGCTAGAGCAGGTCCCTAATCAGGAGCCTGAAGAGAGGGAGGCTGTTACATGCGGTACTTTTGTACATTGATTTGTTGTAAGATAATTGAAATAAGTTCAAGGACAAGATTATTTTTGACGTTATAAGTATTTATGCTATTTATAACAAGTGATGAGTAAGTGTCGTGAAGGTCAAAGGGTAAAACAAATAAATGAAAATGAGTTTTGTCGAAGTTTGATATTTTGGGATAAAATATGATCCAAGCTATAATACCCTGCATTTATGGGATAGTGCAATACCACATGCCCGTGATTGTAAGATATATGAAGTATGTTAAAAGTGATTAGTATTTAATTGAAATGAGATCCATAAATTAATTATGTCGGAAAGTGTAGTGTATGTTCGTAAATTATTCGGAATTTTTGAATGACTATCATTCCACATGGACTATATATATATGAGTAGAAAGTGACACTTATATACATGAGGTGTAAATTTTGGTGATGAGTCATTAGGTGTGCACCTAGGCGATTACACGTGTAGAATGAAAAGGGGGTCTCCGATGCTAGTAGTGTAATATCCCGTACCTTGGTGTTAGGATGAGTCATAGTAATCCATATGACCTTGAATGGATTAAGGTCATTCATGAGGTTATAGAAGATTTAGTGTTATTACAAGACCCCATAAAATATACAACCTTGATACTGTTAGATACATTTTGATATGCTATTTCTTTTGACTGGAACATTTTTGTAAAAAGTTTGAAAAATATGATTTTATATAGTTATTAATATTACTACTTCCGGATATACATTAAATTATATACATAAAATGAGAAAGTTTACAAATGAGATTTTCTTTATTGTAAATATAGTAAATATTTTCTCACAAGGAAAGAAGGTTATCTATTTAATGTTTTGAGAATTAAGCGTACAAAAATTTGTACTCCTTATATGAGATTAGGAAAATTAGAAGTTGATAAAATTTATATGTTTTTTTTATATGGATGGTTTAATGGAGTATTAGTGTATGTATTAATTTTGTATGGTACCATATTTTATTTATATTTTAATATTCTAATAGTTGTACTTTAGGATGAGGATTTCTGGATAATTACAAGGTCACGAGGATGTCACCACATGGCTGCATAGCAAGGAGCAGCAAGCAACTAGTACAAATTGTCGTGTTGATGGCATCTTTATAGCCAATTTCTTAGTGATAAAGTCATGGCTTTAATTGTGTGGGGCCATGGACATAAATAGAGCAATTCTTCACTTAAGCTCTCATTTTAGTAATATAGAATTGAACAAAATGGGGATGCTCTCTACAGAGCTTTGTCAAATAAAAACAAACAGTGGGGTTAGTCACGACAAGTATACATTCATTTGGTTGTTTCGAACTCGTGGCACTATCTCTAAGTCGGGAGTAGTTCGAGATTGAGGTATAGAGAAGATTGTTCACAAAAACAAGTAGGAAGTTGATATTAAATGTATGTTAAGGCTAATCATTTCCAAGTGACGAAATGTAAACGTATTGTTATTCCATAAATGGTTCTACTCTTAGTAGTTAAGGATATTTAAGTTATTCATTCCCGTAAAATATGATTCAAAGTATATCTAAGTATGTTCCTAAGTCTCTATTGAGGCATACGATAAAGATGTTAATGTTGACAATGTACTGCTATATGCATCTTCATCTACAACCGAGATGCGACCGGTCGGGCAGTCATGCATCTTCATTTACCACCGAGCTACGGCCGGTCGGACAGTCATGCATTTACCACCAAGCTATGGCTGGTTGGGATGTTGCGTATTTACCATCGGGCTATGGGCGGTCGGGCAGTTACCACCAGTTGGGCAATTATCTATCATTATTTACCACTGATTGGGTAGTTATGCATTTACCACCGAGCTACGGCCGGTTGGGCAGTTACCGCTGATCAGTTGGGCAGTCATGTTATGATATGGATAATAGCCCCAAGAGAGGCATTAATTACATAAGTATAATTAGTATGCATATCATGGCTTTCAATCATTTCGGTGGTTCAGTTTGATTCTTTTATCTCTCTCATTGATGTTGACTTATTATTATGTTTCATTCTGCCTTACATACTCGGTACATTATATGTACTGACGTCCTTTTGTTGTGGATGCTACATTCATGCCTGCAGGTGTAGATAATCAGTTTGACAAAACTTCATAGTAGACGAGGTTCGCATTCAGCGAAGGATCGGGTCATCGTGTTAGAGTTTTGCTACTGACTTGTGGGTAGGCAGGGCACTTGTCCTGACAAAGTTTCGATGTCAAATACTCTTAGAGGCTTTATAGACACTGGTTCATTATGTACTGTATGTAAGAGGCCTCGATGGTCCAAGTGTATTCATGTTTTAAGTACGGTGGTTTGCTGATACAATATTTACCCACTTACAGTTATACATTATGACTTGTGGCCATGTTGGCCCATAATAGTTATTCAAGGAATGACTTCATTCAACTCAACCTATGTATGTTCTCGTTTTCGTCGAACAATCATGAGTTAAGAGTGGTTTGCTTGGGCCAGTACGGCTCGGGTGCTGCCACGCCTCCCCTAGTTTGGGGCGTGACAAAGTGGTACCAGAGCAGGTCGTGTCCTAGGGAGTCTACAAAGCCGTGTCTAGTAGAGTCTCACTTATGGTTGTTTTGAGCACCACACATATAGTTGAGAGGCTATAGGGCATTTAGGAAATGTTACCCTTCTTTAGTTTCCAGCTCGTGTCATACGGCTGAGTTGTAAGAAGTCAGTGTGAAGCTTCCACCGGATTTTGTATGCACCAAAGGTGTAGGTACCATTGTAGAGCTTTAAGGCGTGTATATAATATCCACCTATGTTGAAGGGAGGTAACGAAAGGGATAGAAGATATTATGCGAGATTGAAAGGTAAGTAAGGTAAAGGTGAATAAGATACAAGATACTAAAGTGCAGAAGGTTGTGAATAGTCCAGACTTCCAGAAAAGGTTGGGCTCAAAGCACAAAGCACCAAATACAACGTCAAATGACATAAAGCCCGGAACAGTGCAGCGCTCATCAAAACCTGCTGAATAGGAAGTAACTGCAAGTAAGGATCATGAGGGGGCACTGATGAACCACCTGCATCTATTGAAGATGTAGCAGGCCCGGCAAAAGGGACGTTAGTACATGTGGAATAGTACTACTATGAAAACCAAAACACCTATTCAAGGATTTAGAAATACAACATGGATATGAATAATCATGGTAACAAATAAAGGGCTTAGATACCCGTTAAAGTGAAAGCAAATTTATTAAGAGATTCCTATAATATTTATAAATTTTAAGTCGGGGATCCTCTGCAACCACCTTTACACAAAGCGGCCCTGCCGTATCACCCAATGTATTCGGGTGGAGGTATAATCACAATACCACAACTCAACACAAAGCGGCCCTGCCGCCTCACTCCAATGTATAGAGGTGGAGGTGTAACCACAATACCACAATTCTACAAAAAGCGGCCCTGCTGCCTCACCCAAATGTATGCGGGTAAAGGTGTAATCACAATACCACAATTCTACACAAAGTGGCCTTGCCGCCTCACCCCAATGTATGCGGGTGGAGGTCTAATCACAATACCACAATTTAGATTCCCAAAACTATAATAGTTTGTACGAAGAATTGACTTGTAATCAATCGTTTTACACCTTTGGCCTTAGCAAGTGTAAGTTCATAAGGTTTCATCATATGAGAAATAAGTTTTGATTACATTGATTTCATACAAGGTTTTCTTCCCAAAAAGGGGTATAACATAATTCAGTCACAATAAAAAAAATCTTTAACACATCATTTATTCTTGAAACATTTTTTTTCAAAATGGCAATACACAATTTCAACTCATGAATATATAAGAGTTCAAAACACATTGGAAATACTTACAAAGCATATCATTGGTTACGTCAGCCACATTTTGGCATGACTTGAGTACATAAGCTTTTAGGCAAATATATTTTCCAAACTCATTTTATAACCTTTCTCACATCATTTTATTTCCATGGCACCATCGGCCACAAGTATAATTTTCCTTCTTGGTATGTTGGCCACACTTTATATCTCCAACTCACTTCAAGCATCTTTATAGATTATCAACAATATGAACATTCGAAATAAAGGCTTTAAGTATATATGTGAGCTGAGTTTTAGACGCATTGAGTATTGTTTCCAAGTTCTGCATAAAGGACTTTCATTTGAAACATGAATTGAAGTTATAACGCTTTAACACATAAACCGTACTTGGAACTTAGGGGAACATCATGGAATTTAATTATAAGAGAGTAGTTTAGCCAACATACGTTGCTTTGAGCATTCCTTAAATTACTACAATGCCGCAACACTTCTAGCAATAACAATCTATAGGAAGATAACAAATATCGATTAATAACTAGAAGGACTCCCATGGTGTAACTCTCTTAGGAATTTTGTCAAACACCTTGTATGCAAAATAGACTATATCGCTTTACAATGATAATCCCTTCCTCCCTTAACCAGTTTCAACAAGAAACTAACCAAAACGGTTCATTAACCCCACATACTACAACCTATTGTCACATGCATGGCATATTTCCAACCCACAATATACTTGAACTCATAATCTCTTGCATAAAAGCTTAGGAGTAGGACATACGTGGATAGATGATAATCCAGTGAGTGGCTTCCTTGATTGTTGAAGATTGGTGCAAGAATATGTGATCAGAATGCTAGGTCGTTCCCTTCTCTCTCTAAAATACTCTTACCTCTCTCTAGATTTACTAGACGTTCGTTTCAAAATGAACCCCAAATGTTATTTATCGAAATGGGCTCGGGTTAAAAGAAAAAGGAAAATGGACCCTCTGAAGTCTGGTCTGCAGTCGCAGAATGGACAGCAAAACAGATATTCGCCCGCAAAATGGACCGAGAAAAAGATGGAAACAACTGGGCTTGTCTGGACCGATTTGCGACATGTCTCCGATTCGCATACCCCTTATGCAAAAGCAGAATGGACCGCAGAATCATCCAACAAAATTCTTCATGCCAAATCTGCGATGGAAATGCTGACCGTAAAATCGATATGTGATCGCATAATGGACGGCAAAACGACCTTAAAAGTTCAACCATTTTTCTACTCAACTATGCGATTGGTATGTGGCCCTCATAATGGATATGTGGTCGCGAATATAACCGCATAACTGGCCCGTTAGAAAAAAATTTCCAGCAATACCTCGATGCATTCTTCAAGCGAAAAAGTTTGTACCACGGCGAGCTTGCGAGCCGTGAAGATTAACTACTACATCTGTACACATCTCCCTACCTCGGCACCATAAAACGTGAATCCCTTAGCGAAATTTTACGGGGGCTTACATCCTACCCCGCTTAGGATCATTCGTCCTCGAATGAGGAGTAGAGTCCGCCAAAATCACCCAACATAATTCATCTCTTCCTTCACACATCGCAATCATCCAAATTTGACTAACTCCTAAATTTCAAGAAATTTCGGCAGAGTCTCCTCTATAATAGGGCCTAACCACCTGCCATAGTAACAGCAAAACCACCCTAACGACACATCCATCACTCCACAATGCATCACAATATATATATCGATAACACTAATCTCAACACAACTGGCATTACATTATCAAAAGTGGTAACTTGGTATGAACTCCACATTTTTAAATCATAACACATAGAAAGTATCTTTTGAACCACAGGCATATTGCTATCAAACAAGTGAGAATATCTTCTTTCTACAACAGTCTCGGCCATCGAGGCAGCCTCCTTGACTCATAGACTTAGCCATAGCACTTGTGGGAGGCAATCTCAATTTCCGGGCTTATCTAACAAGTGATGACCATTAGGTATGTCTCATAAGCCAATTACCCATTAACTTCACCTTCCATAGCTTCCCTGGAACGATAGACAAATGATTTTCAACTACCTTCTTTGACATAGACACATGAACACCGAGTGCATGGAGAACAACAATGGGGGACATCATATGCATAACTCGACCTATTTTCGTCAAGATTCTGTATACGGTCGAAGTCGGGTCAAACTGCATGTTGTCAAACTCGGGCTTGACTATATATCTTTGAAATCAGGATTGACTATTGCACGACCGGTCAGGTTCAGAATGCGAAGGGTTGAAGATCAACCCCGTGATTCATTGAAGAAGAACAGGAGGCCAAAATGTCGGACCTCGAGAACACCAAGCCCATGGACCGAAATTGATCCCGACCCCGAAAATGCTCGACGGAAGATCACTGAAACTAAAGCCAGAATAACCGTAATGAGTCAAGCATCGCGGAGGAAAACTCGGCACAAATCAATGGAACCGCTTATTTAGCAAATCAGGAGGTTTTTTACCTTAAATAGAGTTGTACCAAATGTAGGATTCCCCTACTATATAGGGAGGGGGGGGTCTAACTATTTGTAAGGGGACTTTTTCTAATCATCGATAAAGACAACTGTAGATTATTCTCTTGAATCATTATTTCATTATCTTGTTTTAATTTCTATTATAATCAATCCCTGCCCAAGAAGGATCAACCAACGATCAATAGTGTCTAGCATGGGTGGTTTGCATTTTTTTCATTTATTACTTAATTTTAATTTCAATTGTATTACTCGTCATTTGTATCAAATTAGGTCACCTATCCTTAAAATCACATATAAATACAATTATTATCCGATTTTTAGGGTAAAAAGATTGGCGCCTACCGTGGGGCCAAGGATAGTAGTGCATATCTGATAAAAAATTTCACAACACACATTGCTTCACACTTGCTCTTTGAAGTTTCTTTGATTCCAGGCTATAGTACAGAAATGTAAAACTCTCAATCGGCAACTCTGCACATTGACAACGAGTTCGATCACCAAGGAGAAAATAATAACGTAGCGCCCGATGATGAAATTCCGATCGATGCTAATTCACATGTGGCGGTCGATGCAGATCAGCCTATTGACCCCTCAAATAGTGTTCATAGGGGACTCCGATCAGTAACTCAAAATCCCAAAAACATTGAAAGGGACGAGATCAGCCTCGGATGATCTTCGAAATGTTATAAGCCTAACAGGAAGTGATAGCTCAATTACAAAATCGAAGCCAAATCTCAATTAAGGTTGAGCCCGGCCCCTCTTGGGAAATTACCCGCAAAGATGGATCGATCGTAGGAAGGTCTAATGAACGTGAATCGTGGGCAAACCCCAGAATTATGGAGATGCTCGAAGAATTGACCAAACGAATAGAATCGTGGGAGAAGAAGATCGAGGCAAATGACAAAAAGGTGGAAACCTACAGATCCAGGGTGGATCAAATCCCAGGGGTAACCCCGATGTTAAAAGGCCTAGATTCCAAGAAGTTCATGCAAAAGCCTTTTACACTGAGCGCGGCTCCGAATCCGATCCCTAAAATATTCCGTATGCCCGAAATCCCCAAGTATAATGGAACGGCCGACCCGAACGAGCATGTAACCGTGTATACATGTGCTATCAAAGGGAACGACTTGGAGGATGATGAGATCGAATTCTTTCTATTGAAAAATTTGGGGAGACACTGTCAAAGGGAGCCATGACATGGTATCACAACTTACCTCCTAATTCTATTGACTCATTTGTTATGCTTGCAAATTCTTTTGTGAAGGCACACGCAGGTGCCATCAAAGTCAAAATGCGGAAATCAGACCTTTTCAAAGTCTAGAAAAAGGATAACGAGATGCTCAGAAAGTTCGTGTCCCGGTTCCAAATGGAACAGATGGATCTGCCACCAGTCACTGACGATTAGGCTGTTCATGCTATCACTTAGGGACTCAATGTTCAAAGCTCAGCGGCTTCACAGCAACTAAAGCACAACTTAATAGAATACCCGGCTATCACACAGGCTGACATACATAACCGATACCAGTCAAAAATTAGAGTCGAAGACGATCAACTCGGAGCCCCTTCGGGATCCAGCTCGGAGCCATATCACAGGGATTGAAAAATTGGCGTATCCGGGCAAACTCGTTAAGACATGATAGGAGAAGTGACCGAGGTCAGAGCAGCCGAGGGATCACGACCAAAAGTAGATTCAAAAGTCCCATCGGCCATAATGAAGCACTGCGGTTATCGGAGTACAACTTTAATGTCGATAGTGCCACCATTGTATCCGCTATCGATCGCATCAAAGATACTATATGGCCTCGACCGTTGCAATCAAATCCGAACCAAATGGATCGTAATCAAATATGTAAATATCACGGCACTCACAGACATAGAACGGAAGATTGTCAGCAACTGAGAGAGGAAGTAGCCCTGCTACTCAGTAATTGACATCTTCGAGAAATCCTGAGTGACCGAGCCAAAATCATTTCGGGAACAGGAACTCTGGCAAACAGACAGGCCAGAAGAACCTCAACACATGATCAACATGATTATCGGTGGAGTCGATGCCCCTTAAGGGCCAATGTTGAAACGCACCAAAATATCCATTACTAGGGTGAAACGCACTCGGGATTACATGCTAGAGGGAACTTTATCTTTTAACGACGGGGATGCGGGAGGAATTGTACAACCCCACAATGACGCACTGTTAATATCTGTACTCATACATAAAGTTACAGCAAAATGTGTGTTAATCAATCTAGGTAGCTCGACTAATATAATTTAATCATCGGTCGTGGATGAACTTGGCCTCTTAGACAAGATCGTTCCTATAGTCCGAGTACTTAACGGGTTCAACATGGCATGTGAGACCACCAAGGGTGAGATAACGTTTCTAATAAATACCGCTGGGACCATTCGAGAAACAAAGTTCTGTGTGCTCGGAAGAGACATGAGGTACAATGCTCTGTTAGGAAGGGCATGGATCAATGACATGTGGTCGGTGCCTTCGACGCTGCACTAGGCATTAAAATTTACGACGCCCGACGGAGTTAAAACAGTTTAAAGGGACTAACCAGCCACGAAAGAAATGTTCGCGGTGGAAAAGGTGACGCCAACACCAACGGTTCCAAACCAAGTGATCGAAGGCAGGACAAAATAGCAATCACAGATACTATCTTCAGCAAATGTGGACAAACAAGTACACATCGAGGATGATGATTATGGGATTCCCAGATCTTTTATCAGCCACGATAATTTTGATGCCACTAAATCGACTGTCGGGGAACTGAAACAAGTTATGCTGCAAGAAGACTTGCTCGAATGAAAAGTATACCTGGGCTCGATGAAAAGTATACCTGGGCTCGGGGTTGAGCTCCGAGCTTAGGACAAAACTTATTCAATTTCTTACAACTAACAAAGACTGCTTCGCTTGGTCCCCCATCGGAGATAACCACTAACTGCTAAGCGTGGATCCGAACTTCCATCCGATCAAACAAAAAAGGAGGCCTCAGTCCGAAATCAAAGATGCATTCATCAGGGATGAGGTAGCTAAACTTCTAAAGATAGGGTGTATTCGGGAGGTTAACTACCCGGATTTGTTGGCTAACATAGTGGTAGTCCCTAAGAAAGGGAATAAATTAAGAATGTGTGCAGATTATAAAGACTTGAATAAAGCATGTCCTACAGACTCTTTTCCCTTATCTAACATCGACCGCATAATCGATGCTATTGCCGGCCACTAGACATTAGCTTTCTAGATGCATACTCCGTTACAACCAAATACGGATGGACCCAGGTAATTAGGAAAAAACTTCCTTCATCACTAAATATGGCACATACTATTATAATGTAATGCCATTTAGGTTAAAAAATGCTGCCGCCACATACCAACATCTAGTAAACCGAATGTCTGAGAAACAACTAGGGAAGACAATGAAGGTTTATATTTATGACATGTTAGTTAAGTCCCTGCGAGCAGAGGACCATTTCAGACATTTGTAGGAAACATTCAGTGTGCTGAAGTAGTACAACATGAAGCTGAACCCGGAAAAGTGCACGTTTGGAGTGGGTTCGGGTAAATTCCTCGGATTCATGGTGTCAAATCGGGGAATCTAGATCAACCCTGAAAAGATCAAGGCTATCGAGGATATCATGGTCGTAGACAATGTGAAAGCCGTGCAAAAGTTGGCCGGACGGATAACCGCTCTAGGGCGATTTCTTTCGAAGTCGTCCAATAGAAGCTACTGGTTCTTCGCTTTATTGAAAAAGAAGAACAACATTTCATGGATCCTGAAATGCCAGCAGGCTTTGGGAGAACTCAAAAGGTATTTATCGAGCCCGTCGTTGCTTCATACACCGAAGGTGGACGAACAACTGTACCTTTACCTGGCAGTCCCAGAGATAGCGGTAAGCGGAGTCCTAGTCCGGGACGAACAAGGTAAGCAATTTCCAATTTACTATGTCAGCAGAACCTTAGGCGAAGCCGAGACTAGGTACCCTAACCTAGAAAAACTGGCACTCGCTTTGTTAAGCGCTTCTAGGAAACTGAAACCATACTTCCAATATCATCCCATATGCGTCGTAACAACTTACCCATTAGGAAATGTGTTCTTAAGCCCGAGTTCTCGAGCCGATTGGCCAAATGGGCCATAGAAATAAGTGGGTACGATATTGAATATCGACCTCGAACTGCCATTAAATCCCAGGTGTTGGCAAACTTTGTGGCTGATTTCACACCAACCTTAATACTCGAGGTCGAAAGAGGGTTGTTAGTTGAATCAAGAACTTCTTCGGGAATATGGACCCTCTTCACAGATGGTGCCTCAAACGCGAGGGGATCCAGACCTGGCATCGCATTGAAGCCACTAACAGGTAATATAATTAGACAATCTTTTAAGACTGTGAAACATACTACCAACGAGGCAGAATATGAAGCCATGATTGCAGGCCTAGAACTAGACATGGGCTTGGGAGCGGAATCGAAGCCAAGTGCAACTCCCGCCTTGTGATAAATTAAGTCAATGGAACGTTCGAGGTCAGTGAAGTGACATTGCATCAGTTCAAAGAGTGGACCTTACAACATATACCTTGGGACCAAAACAGCGAGGCCGACGCCCTCGCCAGCTTGGGATCGTCGATTGAAGATGATGAGTTCGACTCGGGAAAAGTCGTACTGCTTATGAGGTCAGTAGTGGAAGAAGGTTACGCTGAGATCAACTCGATGAGCTAACTTGGGATTGAGGAAGAAATACGTAGAAAATCTCAGCTCCGATAAACTGCCCTCAGATCCAAAAAAGTCGAGGGCCCTGCGTACGAAGGCGGCCCGAATTAGCTTGTCCGAAGATGAAACCTTGTTCAGAAGAGCACTTGATTGCCCATTTGCGATATGTCTGGGACCAAGTGATACTAAGTACATTTTAAGGGAAATCCATGAAGGTACCTGCGGGAACCATTCAGGCGCCGAGTCATTGATTCGGAAAATAATCAGAGCCGGTTATTACTGGGTCGATATGGATAAAGACGCAAAGGAATTCGTTCGAAAGTGTGACGAATGCCAAAGGCACGCCCGATGATCCATCAACTCGGGGATATGCTCCACTCAATCTTATCACCATGGCTGTTCATGAAGTGGGGGATGGACATCGTTGGCCCTCTCCCGTGTGCACCAGGTAAAGCTTAATTTATACTAATTATGACTGACTATATTTTTAAATGGGTGGAAGCTCCGGCATACGAGAAGGTTAGGGAAAAAGAAGTCATCGATTTCATTTGGGATCACAACATATGCCGATTTGGAGTGCCGGCCGAGATCGTATGCGACAACGGGAAGCAATTCATTCGTACTAGACTGACCAAATTCCTCAAAGATCACAAGATCAAAAGGATCCTATTGACACCCTACCACTCCAGTGGGAATGGACAAGCCGAATATACCAACAAAACCATACTCTATAACCTCAAAAAGAGGTTAACCGATGCCAAAGGGAGATGGAAGGAAATATTGCCCGAAGTCCTATGGGCATATCATATGACCGCGAAATCTAGGATCGAAGCCACCCCGTTCTCTCTGGTTTATGGCAACGAAGCTTTGACACCGGTCGAGGTCGGGGAACCAAGTATCAGGTTCCGGTATGCAATAGAGGAATCAAACTACGAAGCCATGAATTCGAACTTAGAGCTATTAAATGAGAGACGTGAAGCCACCCTTGTTCGATTAGTTGCTCAAAAGCAAAGGATTGAGAGGTATTACAGCAGAAGGAACAACCTTGGATACTTCAACGTTGGCGACTTAGTACTAAGAAAGGTCACGCCGAATACACGGAGTCCAAATGAGGGAAAGCTGGGACCAAACTGGGAAGGACATTATTGCATCATTAAAATCACCGGAAAGGGATCCTATAAGCTCGGAACAATGGATGGTAAACAACTACCAAACAACAGGAGTATAATTCACTTGACGGTATTACTGCTAAGCTACGGTCCTGTTTTTTATTTTTATTTACGTTACGAACTAACATTTGCTAGTATCGAACAAAGAGCCATACAGGATATTAGGTATGAAAGCACGCATTGCACTCTTTTTCTCTTGGACCGGTTTTGTCCCAAAATGAGTTTTACGGCAAGGTTTTTAGTGAGGCAACAAGTAAGTCGCACTAACTTAGACTCGAAGGCCGATAGCAAATCGGTAACAACAGCATTCGAGGCCTCTCTTCGATCGACCCCGAATACTGGGGGGCCACTTTAGCATGGAAAGATATTTTAGGACTGAAGGGTCAAAGATCAATAGATTCAATGTAAGGGCCAAATGGTTCAAATGAACCGTGCTCCAATAGAATGATCGAACCCTAACACAAGTTGAACATATACTTTACTATTATGTACAAGATTAAAGAGAAGTCTTTTGTATACAAACGTCCTGCCTCCGATCAAAATGAGCCGAAGGCCCACCTTTAATTGAGTTCGAACAATTACTCTCTCACTCGGGGACTACCGTCCGAAAAGTAAACTTGCTCGAGCGGATATAAGACCTACTAGGCAATCCCCCGAACATTGAAGGCTAAGGCCATTTTGAGTAAACAGAACTCGAGGGGATGTAAGACCTATTAGGCAACCCCCGAACATTAAAGGCTAAGGCCGTTTTGAGTTAACAGAACTCGAGGGCATATCGCTTATTTGGATATGCCCGAATTAAAAGGTTAAGGCCGTTTTGGGTTAATAGTACTCGAGGGCATATTGCTTATTTGGCGATGCCCGAATTAAAGAGGTTAAGGTCATTCCAAGTTAGTAATATTCGAGAACACATAAATTAATTGATTATACCCGAAATAAAATGCTAAAGCATTTCGATCCTCGTGATTACAATTGAAAAAGCAAAGAGAAAATTTGAACGTCAAAGAACAAGCCTTATATATATATATATCTATATATATATATATATATATATATATATATATATATATAT
>MCJB01017740.1:2587-55412 GCA_002018475.1 Nicotiana obtusifolia | reverse complement strand
TATATATATATATATATATATATATATATATATATATATATATATATATATATATATGATTCAAAAATCCTTGTATAAAAATCGAGCAACCTCGAAATACTTGAACAAGAGCAACTGGGTCTCGATCTGGCATCAACTTCAAGATCTCTGAGGTCTTCTCATTCTTCAGATTTGACTGAATCCTCGGAATCATCTTCCTCTGGAAAGGCTAGTTTTCGAGCCTCAAATTCTGCCGCCTTGGCATCCTCGATCTCCGCTGATTAATCAAAGCCTCGAGCATGGATTTCCTCAAGGGCCTGGCTGCGAGATTGCCACCTCATATGATCAACCATATTCTTTGATAGATCCTGAGCAGCTTCAACATCAGCCCTATACTGGGCCACCATTTCTCCGGCTTCGGCTTTGATCAAGGCAGCTTCTGACTTGGCCATTTGTAGCTCTTCCGTCAGGTTATCTCGATCTGAGGTAATCGAACTGACTTGAAATTGATGCTCCTCGGTTTTCTTGATCTGGATCTCGATTTTTTCCTTTGCTGCTCTTAGCTGAGCCGCTAGTGAAGCTAGCTATTCTGGGGCTGTCTCTCTCTCCGATGCCAACTGGTCCATATTTTTCCTCCACTCACCGACCTCAGCTCTAACCACATCCATCTTCGATCGAAGCTTGATCAGGTAAGCACGATCCTTATGAGCAAGCTCTAAATCGGCATGAAGTTTCTTAATCTCTCCCTCGAGACTCTCATTGAGTGTTTTCAAGGCATCTCTTTTCTCAATAAGCTCCCGTGCTAAGGCCTCGTGGCGTTTCGATTCCTCCCGGAACCGGAGAAACGCTTCAAGATGAATAACGTCAAGTGGTGGACGTCGAAAAATTACCCGATTCAACGCCTATTGAGCTCCGTTGCACAGGCAGGGCATTTCCACCTCGTTAATTTTTGCCTGAGAATCCTCGGTCACCAACCACCAATGATAACTGGCTACCGTAATAAGGGAAAAAATGACCCAAGCATCCTCGGGGAGGGAAAAGAAGACGGAGATCGACAGCAGAAAGAATCAACATCGAAAGAGGTTTATCTCACCATGAGATCGGGCCTCCCACCGGCCTTTCGAAAGCTCGCGCCATGTGTGCTCGGAATAGGGCATTAGGGATACGATCCCTTCAACCCACTATTTGAGATAAGGAACTGCATCCAGCATTCGAGAAACAGCTGCATAATAGAAAATTGATAAGAAGAAGGATTAAAAGGAAAAGTACAAACAAAACCCTAAAGGGAGGGTTATACTTACAATTCATATTCATTTTTTGGGGAACAACATATCCTCGGTCGGGATTGAGTCTGTTGTTTTTACCCGAACAAATCAGCCTAACCAACCTTGGTCTCGGTCCTCGTCGATACTTGAAAACGGGGCCTTGCTGGTCCGAGCGAGTTTTTTTAACCCCCTCTAAAAAGTCGGGGGCTGTATAGAGACATGTGGTGATCGATGGTAAAAGGATACCCATCGATTTTATTAACAAAAAAACGAAAAAGAATAACTATCATCCAAAACGAATGATGAATATAGCCCAGGGTCACCTCGTACCTTTTACAGAAGGCAATGATGACTGGGTCTGAAGGTCCCAACGTGAAGGGATAAGTGTAAACACTCCAAAAAAACCCTCCACATGGGTAGTGATTGCCTCTTCCGGTGCGGGGATAACCACGCATTTGCCAACCCAGTTGCAGTCTTCCTTACCCTTATCGAGAACATTGTCTGTGATTGAACAGATGTATCTCGGGACCGGTTCACACCGGCCCAGTATCGAGGATGTCTTCTCAACCTTGAAGTCGGCTCCGGTCGAGCACCCCGTAGTGACAAACATATCAATAGAAGGTTCTGGTGGTTGTTCTTCAATGACAACTGGGGGGAACGTCCTCTGTTGATTTCGAGGAAGAAGGATTTTCTTTCTGAGGAACAGATTTGGATGTTTTAGCCATTATTCATGAATAGAAGAAAAAGGAAGGTATTGAGGAGAAGGATTTATAATGATTTCTGAGAGCTTTTAGAAATATAGAAAACAAAGAGTTTTTTTTTAGAGAAGGACGATGAAGTTTCTTTAAAAGCAAAGAAGAAGATAGAGGATCTAATAAAATGGAATGGGAAGGTATTTGTAGCTTCTCGAAAGACGACAGCTGCATCTCGAAGCGGCAGAACATCCTTTTCTGACAAGACGTGTTAAATTTCTGTGTCGCGTACGTCATGAGTCTACCGCCACGTGTAAGAGTGATAATCGGAAGACCGTTTGGTAAGAATGTGTGGTTCATATCATTTCTCATCTTTACTCTCTGAAAAATGAGGGGACTATCTGTATACGGTTGAAGTTGGGCTCAACTGTATGTGGTCAACTATATATGGTTGAAATCAGCATCGACTATTGCACGACAAGTTGGGTTCAGAATGCAAAGGGTTGAAGATTGACCCCGAGTTTCATTGAAGAAGAATACGAGGTAAGAATGTCCGACCTCGAGAACACCGAGCCCATGGTCCAAAATCGATCCAACCCCAAAAATGCTCGAGGGAAGATCACTGAAACTAAAGCTAGAATATCTGTGATGAGTCAAGCATCGCAGAGGGAATCTCGGCACAAATCAATGGAACCGCTTAATTAGCAAATCAGAAGGTTTTTTTACCTTAAATAGAGTTGTACAAAATGTAAGATTCCCCTACAATATGGGGGAGGGGGGTATAATTATTTGCAAGGGGGCTTTTTCTAATCATCGATAAAGGCAGTTATAGATTGTTCTCTTGAATCATTATTTCATTATCTTGTTCCAATTTCTATTATAATCAATCCCTGCCCGAGAAAGATCAACCAAGGATCAACAATATCTAGCTTGGATGGTTTGCATTCTTTTCATTTATTACTCAGTTTTAATTTTAATTGTATTACTCGTCATTTGTATCACGTATCCTAAAAGCCACGTATAAATTAAATTGTTATCCGATTGTTAGGGTAAACAGATTCCATAAGGCCTAATGGGTACCACTCCTACTTTACCTTTATTAACAATTCATGTAGTATCTTCAAGGATTAAATATGAAGAATAACACGTTCACTTTATTCAACTCTAAATCTCTATGACGAATACGCGAAGTGGCCCATGGCGACCTTCAACTCCCTCTCCTCCTTATACTATGATGTGATTGAATGAATATGACCATGGAGTTCCTACACAATATGTTCGATCAGGGAGGTGATTCTCCCTATTTGACATGTGAGAAAATACAGCTCTCTAGAGATTTACTTCAAATAGGAACAACGAGGTTCAAATTTGAGCTAGAATTGTTCATGAATCCACGAAGGTGCTGAGCAGGGCATTTCAGGAAGATATATTCTAAGAGACATGAGTGGGACCACCAATAGTGCTGCCATGGTTAATCATTGTGATGACATCATGATAGCATCAAGGACAAGGATAGAGTTTTGCAATATCCAAGAAGGCCATTTACAAGATCACAAGCTAAAGTGTTTAAGACTAAGGTTGATGGACTTCAATGGCAAATAAAGATGCTTTTAATCATGGAGGACGAGGTCAAGCCCAGAGGAGCTGAATTGTACAAGTTTTACAATTATTTTGCGGACCAAATTGAAGTCCAAGAGGAGAAAGATTGGGTCCCAAACTCGGCCCTTGAAATCCAGAAAAAGGGCATCTAGAAGAGCTAAAAATGAACTTAAAAGAGGTCAAAAAGGGAGTGTTTTAAAAGGAGCCCAATTGGAGTCCAAACCAATGGCCCAAACTAGTAGTTTTAAGGCCCAAATCTTCCTTAAAGGGATTTGGCTTCCGCCTACCCAATTTTATTGACTTTTCTTATTTCTTAGCAACCACCCTACCTAATTTTAATGACCTTTTGTATCACTTAGCAGTCACCCTACCTAATTTTAATGACTTTTACTCCTATAAATAAGGAGTACTTCTCATTCATTGAGGACTTCATTATTGATTAAGAATATTATACTTTGAGAATTCTTTTTAACCTTTTTTACTTATGCTTTGAGATGTATTTTTCAACCTTTACTAGTTAGTTCAAGGTAGTAAGATAAAATCTTTATTGTGATATCATTGATTATTTTGTGCTATTCTTACAAGGCGATTAATACGAGTTATTAATTGTTGTCTCAAGTTACTCGTAAAGGGTCAAGATCCGAATCTATTATTTTGATTTATTTTTAAGTAAAGACGTTTGATTTCATCAATAAATCAAAACGTTGTTGCTTGGATCTTGTCAAGGCTATAGAACTTGCGTTCTTGGAAGGTCTTGGAATTCTTGCCTTAAATTTTCCCATATCCTTTATTTTCTGCACTTTAATTCTAGTTGTTCAATTCCTTATTTTTATTGCTTCCGCATTTACTTCTCAAACTCTTACTCTAGTTTGGATCCCCGACATTGTTGTTATCACATCATCATTTCAATAAACGATGCATCGAGTTACTAGTACACATTAATAATGTGGGAACCACATTCATGATCCTAAGATGTATAACAAGTGATTCATTTTAGACATGTGATATAGAGGAGGCATGATCGGGAGAGATCGGGAGGATAAAACATTAGCATAAGTTATTCTAGTAAGATGATGAGTTATGAAAGTGATAGTAACAATTGTTGCACTCCATATGTGCCTTGTTCGGCAATAGTAAGGCTTAAAAAGAAATAGCCAAGTACGTGACACCAGTTGCCTGAGTGTAGGAAAAATCAGTTTAGCTCAAAATGAGAAGATTCTTTCATCATGAATATGGTAGAGATTTCAAAAATTCATGAAGTTGCTTTACACCCTCAACAGTAATTGACACGAGGAATCTATGCCACAAGCCTACGAGGTCGAAAAATAGGTTGATCACTTGTGAGATTATTATTATTCTAGTAGCTTACCACTCTCCCTATAGTTTATCGTATACCAGAGGACTACAGATACGATTGACTTGACCGTCAAACTAAATATGCTCATGATAGGGGCCTAAAAATCTAAAACATCTAATTTCAACCTTTCACGAGTGAAACCATGTATCTAGGACATCTTAACATTGGGATTAAGGGATGAATAATATTAAGGATTGTAAACTCTCCCCACATGACAATGGCATACTAACGGATTCTAGAAGCCGAGTGTTTAGAGATGACGGAACCCATAGAGATACTATGAAATAAACATTGAGGGTTTTGCCAGTGTTCATAATAAGTTCGCCATGGAATTTTTTTTTACCTGAAAGTACCCATATGCTACCGGAGGATAGGAAAACATGAGGAGGAGACATGATGCTATGATAAACCCAAAGGTGTATTCGGTCTTGATGGAGAGCCTTTTAAGGACCCTTATGAAGAAGGAAGCGTTGCAGCAACATATGGAAGGATGCCATCTCTCATGGTTATCCAAAAAATGTCAAAAAACTAGCACAACGAATTCACTAATGAAGGAACACAGTCAATAGATGTTGTAGAGGTGTTAAAAGAAAATAAACATGTGTTATTAGCTGGACACGTTTCTGCTATAATAACTCTCAGACTGCAATAGCAGGCCATGTCATAGGCAACTACAATACTAGGAATAAGTTACTTATTGAGGTATGATCTATGTGGATTGAGAGTCATACTGAGATGGGCAGATATAAGATCTTCCTATGACGAACTTGTGAAAAATCCAAATTCTTGAGAAGCTTTATGTGGACAAGTGACCATTTCAATTGACATGTACACATATGATTGGTGCTGAGATATGCTCCTATGTTACTAGACAGTGAAAAGAATATGTGAAAATGCTCACAAAGGGAGTAAAGTGATTGTTTAAAGCATACGAGTCACATGCACGGGAGAATAGAGTGGCTCAAGAAAGATTTTTGCACTAGGCTGCCTTATATTAGATTTGATACCCTGTAGATGAACATTATGATAGTGCGTGCACAAGTACAAGTGAGCAGGTGTAATCTATTTGAATTAGAAGGTTCTATAAGAAATTCATCAAGTACAATCTCTTGCTGATAATTTAGGGAAGCAAGTGGAAGATATGTACCTAGGGATATAACCCAAATCAAGGAAATCATTATAGAACTCAATCCTTGAAGAGGTTGTAGTTAAGAGAACTGTGATAAAAAGGCTTCACAAAAATGCGTCTTTTTGAAATGGTAGGTACATGCAATGTTTTGTGATTCAATTTCATTGTTAAGAACCATATTAATATAAGCTCATCAATGTAGATGCACATATACAACAAGGAGAATTATGCGGTGTTCATAAATGGCGATGTACTAAGGAGTGACTTACTTGGTGACTATAGGTTGACTGGGCAGTGTTTTAACTGATGCCCCTCGACTCCACATCCATAACATACATTAGTACCATAGTGAAATACCTTATATTCACCCCTTTTGCATGCATCATAAGCATCCCCCTTATTCATCCTCCACGACCCTGTGTGACGGGATTAACAATCTCTGTACCAGCTTGCTGTATGGGCTTTTTGGATTTTCCAAGCCTACCACCCCTAACACACTCTTGAGCATACTCACAACACGACGCCAAATGTTCCCGCCGCCTATCGGGCAAACCGTGCTAGGTGCATCCAGCCTAGGTCATTTGTTCTTCCTGTGCCCCCTCTTTCCACAACCATAACATATTTCAAGAGTCATCCGACATCTCCTCAAGTGGCTCTTCTTATAAATCAAACAATCTGGCCTATTGGTACCAACAACCCTCTTTTCTTTGTTAGGTGCTCTCACCACATGACCCGGTGGTGCGGTGACATTGATAGGAAGAAGGACACATCCCTAAGCAACAAGTTCGTCCAATCTCTCCATGGCTCGACACATTCTCCCAACGAACTCTTGTGCAATCTCCCCCAAATTGAATGGCGAGGTTATTCCCTCATAGCTGCTTCGAACTCGTGGATTACTCATCTAGAAAATGAGACATGGCGAGGAATATAGCTTCCTATCTTCAGCTCTATCGCACGATCTGGAGTATCAAACATGGGTGAAATTCCTAAATGACCAAGTAGCTTCCTAATTATAAATGTGCTCAACGACAAACTGATAAGAAGGACTCTACTAGACATGGCCACGAGACATCATAGGACACTTTAAAACCTTAGGCTATGATACCAAGTTTGTCACGCCCCGACCTCGGGGAGCGAGATCGGCGCTCAACCGAGATAACCCGGCTGAACAAGCCTGATAGATGCCTTCTACCCAACCGTGCGCATTAACAATTAAAGAATCAGTACAAGTGATAGGCATGAGAAGAGGCAAGTGTTCCACATTCTTTTCCCATTATTCAAAAGCGATTCATTTACAACTTCAAAAATGTTACAAGTTTATTAATATGATGAAAAACATGTTTTCCACATACCAACACTTCTAGTTCATTACCCAACATCAAACACCACCCACAACCTATGTACAGAGCCTCTAAGTACAACGGAAGCGAAGAATGGTAGCACCGCGATAAGGCCCCGGCTATACCTCAAAGCACAATATATAACGTCAAATGACATAAAGCCCGAAACAGAGTAGGGCTCACCAAAACCTGCTAAATAAGGAGTAACTACTATCGAGGATCAAGACAGCCCGCTAATGATCAACCTGCATCCATCAAAGATGTAGCGCCCCCAGAAAAAAGAGGCGTTAGTACGTGTGGAATAGTACTAGTATGAAAACAAAAACACCTATCAAGGATTTGGAAATAAATCATGGATATGATGAATCACGGTAACAGATAAAGGGCTTAGATATCTGCTAAAGTCAAAGCAAATTTTTTAAGAGCTTTAAATAATATATATAAATTTTAACTCGGGGATCCTCGGCAACCACTTTTACACAAGGCGGCCCAACTGCCTCACCCCAATGTATGCAGGTAGAGGTGTAATCACAATTCCATAATTAAACACAAAGCGGCCCAGCCGCCTCAACCCAATGTATTCGGGTGGAGGTGTAGTCACAATATCACAAGTCTACAAAAAGCGACCCTGCCGCCTCAGCCAATGTATGCGGGTGGAGTTGTAGCCACAATGCCACAATTCATCAAAAAGCGTCCCTGCCGCCTCACCCCAATGTATGCGGGTGGAGGTGTAATCACAGTACCACAATTCTACACAAAGCGGCCCTGCTGCCTCACTCCAATGTATGGGGGTGGAGGTCTAATCATAATACCACAATTTAGATTCCCAAAACTAAAATAGTTTGTACAAAGAATTCTCTTCCAATCAACCGTTTGGCACCTCTGGCCTTAGCTATTGTAAGTTCATAAGTTTTCATCATATTAGAAATAAGTGTTGATTACATTGATTTCATACAAGATTTTCATCCCAAAAAGGGGTATTACATAATTAAGTCAATAATAAAAACATCATTAACACATCATTTATTCTTGAAATACTTTTTCCCAAAAAGGCAATACACAATTTCAACTCATCAATATATAAGAGCTCAAAACACATTGGAAATGCTTACAAAGCATATCATTAATTAAATGAGCAATATTTGGGCATGACTTGAGTACATAAGCTTTTAGGCGAATCTATTTTCCAAGTCGATTTGGACAGTTGAATCAATGCTCATTTCATAACCTTTCTCACATCATTTTATTTCCTTGGCACCATCAGCCACAAGTATAATTTTCATTCTTGGTATGTTTGCCACACTTTATATCTCCAACTCACTTCTTTCACTTTCAAGCATCTTTTGTAGGTTATCAATAATATGAACATTCGAAATCAAGGCCTTAAGTATATATATGAGCTGATTTTTAGACGCATTGAGTATTGTTTCCAAGTTATGCATATTGGACTTTCATTTGAAACATGAATTGAAGTTATAACGCTTTAAGACATAAACCATGCTTTGAACTTAGGGGAACATCATGGAATTTAATTCTAAGAGAGTAGTTTAGCCAACATACCTTGCTTTGAGCTTTTCTTAATTTACTACAATGCCCCAACACTTCTAGCGATAACAATCTATAGGAAGATAGCCAAAATCGGTTAATAACTAAAAGGACTCCTATGGTGTAACTCTCTTAGGAATGTTGTCAAACACCTAGGATGCAAAATACACTATATAGGTCTACAATGGTAATCCCTTCCTCCCTTAACAGATTTCAACAAGAAACTAACCAAAATTGTTTATTAACCCCACATACTACAACCTATTGTCACATGCATGGCCTATTTCCAACCCACAATATACTTTGAATTCATAACCTCTTGCATGAAAGCTTAGGAGCAGGACTTACCTGGATAGGTGATAATCTAGTGAGTAGCTTCCTTGATTCTTGAAGATTGGTGCAAGAATATGTGATTAGAATGCTAGGCCTTTTCATTCTCTCTCTAAAATACTCTTACCTCTCTCTAAATTTACTAGACATTCTTTTTAAAATAAGCCCCAAAGGCTATTTATCAAAATGGGGTCGGGTTAAAGAAATAGGATAATGGACCTTCCGAACTCAGGTCTGAGGCCGTAGAATGGACCACAAAACAGATAGTCAGCCTGCAAAATGGATCGCGAAAACGATGCCAAGAACTAGGTTGGTCTGCGCCGATTTGCGATAGGTCTGCGGTCCGCATACCCCTTATGCGGACGCATAACGGATCGCAGAATCATCCAACAAATTTCATCATGCCAAATCTGCGATGGAAATGCTAACCGCAAAATGGATATGAGATTGTAGAATGGACCGCAAAACGACCTCCAAAGTTCAACCATTTTTCTGCTCAACTCTGCGACGGGTATGCGCCCTGCAGAATGGATCTGTGGTCGCGAATCTAACCACACAACTGGCCCTTCAGCAAATAATTTCCACCAATACCTCGATGCATTCTTCAAGCGAAAAAGTCAAGCTCGCCGCGAAGATTAACTACTACATCCGTACAGATCTCCCTACCTCGGCACAACAAAACGTGAATCCCTTAGCAAAATTTTAAGGGGCCTAACATCCTCCCCCACTAAGAATCATTCGTCCTTGAATGAAGAGCAGACCCAAATCCCAACATAATTCACCTCTTCCTTCACACATAGCCATCGTCCAAATTTGACTAACTTCCAAATTTCTAGAAATTTCGGTAGAGTCTCCTCTATAATCGGGCCTAACCACCTGGCGGAGTAACACCAAAACCAACCTAACAACACATCCATAACTCAAAAAGGCATCACAATATATATCGATAACACTAATCTAAACATATCCGGCATTACATTATCAAAAGTGGTACCTTGGTATGAGCTACATATTTTTAAATCATAACACATAGAAAGTACCTTTTGAACCACAGGCATCTTGCTATACAAACAAGTGAGAATATTTTCTTTCCACAAGAATCTCGGCCATCAAGGCAGCCTTCTCGACTCACAGACTTAGCCATAGCACTTGACGGAGGCAATCTCAATTTCTAGGCTTATCTAGCAAGTGATGACCATTAGGTACCTCTCATAAGCCAATTACCCATTAACTTCACCTTCCATAGCTTCCCCGGAATGATAGACAAATGATTTTCAACTACCTTAATTGCCAAAGACACATGAACACCAGGAGCATGGAGAACAACAATGGGGGACATCATACGCATAACTCGGCCTATTTTCCTCAAGATTACATAAGGCCTAAAGGGTAATACTCCTACTTTACCTCTATTAACAATTCACGTAGTATTCTCAAGGATTAAATCTGAAGAATAAAACGTTCAGTTTCTTCAACTCTAATTCTCTATGATGAACACCCGAAGTGGACCCTTGGCGACCTTCAACCCCCTCTCCTCCTTATACTATGATGTGACTGAATGAATATGACCATAAAGTTCCTACCCAATATGTTCGATCATGGAGCGATACTCCCTCTTTAACATGTGAGAAACTACAACTCTCTAGAGATCTACTACAAGTAGGAACAACGAGGTTCGAGCTTGAGCTAGAATTGTTCATGAATCCACCAAGGTGCTAAGCAGGGCATTTTAGGAGGTTATATTCTAAGAGACATGAGAGTGACCACCAATAGCAATGCCATGGTTAATCATTGTGATGACATCATGATAGCATCAAGGACAGGGATAGAGTTTGGAAGATCTAAGAATGCCATTTACAAGATCTCAAGCTAAAGAGTTGCAAACTAAGGTTGCTGGACTTCAATGGCAAATAAAGATGCTTTTAATCGTGTAGGACCAGTTCAAGCACAGAGGAGATGAATGATACAAGTTTTATAATTATTTCGTGGCCCAAATTGAAGTCCAAGAGGAGGAAGATAGGGTCCCAAACTCGGCCCTTGAAATCCAGCAAAAGGGCATCTAGAAGAGCTCAAAATGAGCTTAAAAGAGGTCAAAAAGGGAGTGTTTTAAAAGGAGCCCAATTGGAGTCCAAAGAAATGCCCCAAACTAGTAGTTTTAAGGCCCAAATCTTCCTTAAAGGGATTTGGCCGCCCCCTACCCAATTTTAATGACTTTTCTTATTTCTTAGCAACCGCCCTACCTAATTTTAATGACTTTTTGTATCCCTTAGCAGCCACCCTGCCTAATTTTAAGGACTTTTTCTCCAATAAATAAGGATTTGTTCTCACTCATAAAGGACATCATTATTGATTAAAAATATTACGCTTTGAGAGTTCTTTTGAACCTTTGTTACTTATGCTTTGAGATTTATCTTTCAACCTTTACTAGTTTATTGTTCAAGGTAGTAAGATAAATTCTTTATTGTGATATCATTGATTACTTTGTGTTGTTCTTAGAAGGCAATTAATACGAATTATTAATTGTTGTCTCAAGTTACTCGTAAAGGGGTCAAGATCCGAATCTAATATTTTCATTTATTTTTTAGTAATGGCGTTTCATTTCATCAATAAATCAAAACGTTGTTGCTTGGATCTTGTCAAGACTATAGAACTTGCATTCTTGAAAGGTCTTCGAATTCTTTCTTTGAATTTTCCCATATCGTTTAGTTTCTGCACATTAATTCTAGTTTTTCAATTCCTTATTGCTATTGTTTCCGCATTTACTTCTCAAATTCTTACTCTAGTTTGGATCCCCAACCTTATTGTTATCACATCATCAATTCAACAAACGAGGCATAGAGTTACTAATACACATTAATAATGTTGGAACCGTGTGGATGATCCTAATATGTATAACAAGTGAGTCATTTTAGACATGTGATATAGGGGAGGCATGGTCGGGAGTATAAAACATTAGCATCAGTTATTCTAGTAAGATGATGAGTTATGAAAGTGATAGTAACAATTGTTTCACTCCATATGTGCCTTGTTCGGCAATAGGAAGCCTTAAAGAGAAATAGCCAAGTATGTGACACCAGTTGCCTCCAGGAGTGTAGGAAAAATCAGATTAGCTCAGAATGAGAAGATTCTTGCACCATGAATATGGTAGAGATTTCAAAAATTCATGGAGTTGCTTTACACCCTCAACAGTAACTGACATAAGGAATCTATGCCACAAGCCTACGAGGTTGAAAAATAGGTTGATCACTTGTGAGCTTATTATTACTTTGGTAGCTTACCACTCTCCCGATAGTTTATCCTATACCAGAGGACTAGAGATACTATTGACTTTGACCCTAAAACTAAATATGTTCATGATAGGGGCCTAAAAATCTGAAACATCTAGTTTCAACCTTTCACGAGTGAAACCATGTTTCTAGGACATCTTAACATTGGGATTAAGGCATGCATAATATTAAGGATAGTAAACTCTCCACACATGACAATGCCATAATAAAGGATTCTAGAAACCGAGTGTTTAGAGATGACGGAACCCGGGGAGATTCTGTGAAATAAACATGGAGGGTTTTGCGAGTATTCGTAATGAGTTCGCCATGGATTATTTTTTTGACCTTAAAGTACCCATATGCTACCAGGGGATAGGAATATATGAGGAGGAGACATGATGCTATGATAAACCCAAAGGTGCATTCGGTCTTAACGGAGAGCCTATTAAGGACTCTTATGAAGAAGGAAGTATTGCAGCAACATATGGAAGGATGCGATCTATCATGGTTATCCAATAAATGTCAGAAAACTAGCACAACAAATTCACTAAGGAACACAATTAATACATGTTGTAGAGGTGTAAAAAGAAAATGAACATTTGTTATAAGCTTGACATGTTTCTGCTATAATAACTCTCAAACTGCAATACCAGCCCATGTCATGAGCAACTACAATACTAGGAATATAGTGAGTTACTTACTGGGGTCTGATGTAGGTGGATTGAAAGTCATACTGAGAGGGGAGGATATCAGATCTTCATATGACGAACTTGTGAAAAATCCAAATTTTTGAGAAGCCTTATGCGGACAAGTGACCATTTCAATTGACATGTACACATATGATAGGTGCTGAGATATGCTCTTATGTTACTAGACATTGAAAAGAATTTGTGATAATGCTCACAAAGGGAGTAAAGTGGTTGTTCAAAGCATATGAGTCACCTGCACGGGAGAAAAGAGTGGCTCAAGAAAGATTTTGGCACTAGGCTGCCTTACATTAGATTCGATACCCTGTAGATGAACATTATGATAGTGCCTGCACAATTACAAGTGAGCAGGTGTAATCTATTTGAATCAGAAGGTTCTATAAGAAATTCATCAAGTACAATCTCTTGCTGATAATTTAGGGAAGCAAGTGGAAGATATGTACCTAGGGATATAACCCAATTCAAGGAAATCATTATAGAACTCAATCCTTGTAGAGGGTGTCGTTAAGAGAAAGGTGATAAAAAGGCTTCACAAATAATGCGTCTTGTTCAAAGAGTAGGTACATGCAATGTTTTGTGATTCAGTTTCATTGTTAAGACCATATTAATATAAGCTCGTCAATATAGATGAACATATACAACAAGGAGAATTATGCGGTGTTCATACATGGTGATGTACTAATGAGTGACTTTCTTGGTGACTATAGGTTGACTGGGCAGTGCTTTAACTGATGCCCCTCGACTCCACATCCATAACATACATTAGTACCATAGTGAAATACCCCCAAATGAAATCTCCTCCACTTAACGCAACGAGGATGAGGTCCACTAAACTGACTCGCCCCGCTGACCTTATATTCACCCTTTTTGCATACATCATAAGCACCCCCCTTATCCTTCTTCTAAGACCCCGTGTGACGAGTTTAACAATCTCTGCACCAGCTTGTTGTATGGGCTTTCGGGATTTCCCAAGCCTACCACCCCTAACATGATCCTAAGCATACTCAAAACATGACGCCAAATGATCCAGCCGTATATCGGGCAAACCGTACTAGGTGCACCCAAACTAGGGCATTTTTTCTTCCTGTGCCCCCTCTTTCCACAACCATAACATATTTCAAGAGTCATCCAACATCTCCTCAAGTGGCGCTTCTTATAAATCAAACAATTTGGCCCATTGGTACGAACAACCCTCTTTCGTTTCTTAGGTGCTCTCACCACATGACCCGGTGGTGCGGTGACATTTATAGGAACAAGGACACTTCCTTTAGCAACAAGTTCTTCCAATCTCTCCACGGCTCGACACATTCTCCTAACGAACACTCGTGCAATCTCCCCCAAATTCAATGGCAAGGTCATTCCCTCCTGGCTGCTTCGAACTCGTGGATTACTCATATGGAAAATGAAACATGGCGAGGAATATAGCTTCCTATCTTGAGCTATATCGCACGATCTGGAGTATCAAAGATGGGTGAAATTCCTTAATGTCCAAGTAGCTTCCAAATTATATATGTGGTCAACAACACATCGACAAGAAGGACTCTACTAGACACGGCTCCGAGACATCCTATGACACTTTAAAACCTTAGGCTCTTATACCAAGTTTGTCACGCCTCGACCTCGGGGAGCGCGACCGGCGCTAAACCGAGTTAACTCGGCCGAACAAGCCTTCTAGATGCCTTTTACCCAACCGTGTGCATTTTTAACAATATAAGAATCAGAACAAGTGATAGACATGAGAAGAGTCAAGTGTTCCACATTCTTTTCCCATTATTAAAAGAGATTCATTTACAACTTCCAAAATATTACAAGTTTATAGGTATGATGAAAAAAATGTTTTCCACATACCAAGACTTCTACTTCATTACCCAACATCAAACACCACCCACAACATGTGTATGGAGCCTCTAAGTAGAACAGAAGCGAAGAATGGAAGTGCCTGCGACTAGGCCCCTGCTATACCTTAAAGCACAATATATAACGTCAAATGACATAAAGCCCGGAACAGAGTAGGGCTCAGTAAAATATGCTGAATAGGGAGTAACTGCTATGGAGGATCAAGACCGCTCGCTGATGATCCAGCTGCATCCATCACCCCAATGTATGCAGGTGGAGGTGTATTCAAAATACAACAACTTAACACAAAGCGGCCATGTCGCGTCACCCCAATGTATTTGGGTGGAGGCGAAACCACAATGCCACACTTCTATACAAAGTAGCCCTGCCGCCTCACTCCAATGTATACGTGTGGAGGTGTAACCACAATACCACAATTCTACACAAAGCGGCCCGGCCGCCTAACCCCAATACATGCGGGTGGAGATGTAGTCACAATATCAGAATTCTACACAAAGCGGCCCTGCCGCGTCACCCCAATGTAGAGTGGAGGTCTAATCACAATACCTCAATTTAGATTCCCAAAACGATAATAGTTTGTAAAAAGAGTTCTCTTCCAATCAACCATTTGGCACATTTGGCCTTAGCAAGTGCAAGTTCATCATATGAGAAATAAGTGTTTGATTACATTGATTTCATACAAGGTTTTCTACCCAAAAAGGGGTATAACAAAATTAAGTCACAATAATAAAATCATTAACACATCATTTATTCTTGAAATGTTTTTTCCCTAAATGGAAATACACAATTTCAACTCATGAATATATAAGAGCTCAAAACACATTGGAAATATTTACATAGCATAGCATTAGTTAAATCAGCCACATTTGGGCATGACTTGAGTACATAAGCATTTAGGCAAATCTATTTTCGAAGTCAACTTGGAACAGTTGAATCAAGGCGCATTTCATAACCATTCTCACATCATTTTATTTCTTTGGCACCATTGGCCACAAGTATGATTTTCATTCATTATATGTTGACCATACTTTATATCTCCAACTCACTTCTTTTACTTTCAAGCCTCTTTATAGATTATGAACAATATGAACATTTGAAATCAAGGCCTTAAGTATATATATGTGCTGAGTTTTAGATGCATTGAGTATTCTTTCCAAGTTATGCATAATGGACATTCCTTTGAAACATGAATTGAAGTTATAACACTTTAACACATAAAACATACTTGAAACTTAGGGGAACATCATGGAATTCAATTCTAAGAGAATATTTTAGTCAACATACCTTGCTTTGAGCTTTTCTTAAATTACTACCATGCCCCAATACTTCTAGCAATAACAATCTGTAGGAGTGATAGCGAAAATTAGTTAATAACTAGAAGGACTCCCATGGTGTAACTCTCTTAGGAATTTTGTCAAACACCTAGTATGCAAAATCGATTATATAGCTCTACAATGGTAATCCCTTCCTCCCTCTGCCAATTTCAACAAGAAACTAACCAAACCGGTTTATTAACCCCACATATTACAACCCATTATCACATGCATGGCCTTTTTCCAACCCACAACATACTTGAACTCATAGCCTCTTGCATGAAAGCTTAGGAGTAGGACTTACCCTGACTTACCCAAATCATCCAACAACATTCTTCATGCCAAATCTCCAATGAAAAATGCGGACCGCGAACTGGATATGCAATCGCAGAATGGTCTGCAAAATGACCTTCAAAATTCATATATATTTCTGCTCAACTCTGCGATGGTTATGCGGCCTGCGGAGTGGATCCGTGGTCGCGAATCTGACCGCATAACTGGCCCTTCAGCAAAACATTTCCACCAATACCTCGATGGATTCTTTAAGCAAAAAAGTCCATAAACCGGAGATTAAGTACTACATTCGTACACATCACCCTACCTCGGCACCACAAAACGTGAATCCCTTAACGAAATTTTATGGGGCTTACATCCTTGTCCACTTAGGATCATTTGTCCTCGAATGAGGAGTAGAGTCCGCCCAAATCACCCAACATAATTCATCTCTTCCTTCACACATCGCAATCCTCCAAATTTGACTAACTCCAAAAATTTTCAAAACTTTCGGCAGAGTCTCCTCTGTAATTGGGCCTAACCACCTGCCAGAGTAAAACCAAAACCACCCTAACAACACATTCATATCTCAACAAGGTATCACACTATATATAAATAACACTAATCTCAACATAACCCGCATTACATTATCCAAAGTGGTACCTTGGTATGAACTACACTTTTTTAAATCATAACATATAGAAGTACCTTTTGAACTACATGCATCTTGCTATAAAAATAGGTGAGAATATTTTCTTTCCACAACACTCTCAGCCAACGAGGTGATCTCCTCGACTCATAGACTTAGCCATAGCACTTGATAGAGGCAATCTCAACTTCCGGGCTTATCTAACAAGGATGACCATTAGGTACCTCTCATAAGCCAATTACACATTAACTTCACCTTTCACAACTCCCCCGGAACGATAGACAAATGATTCCCAACTACCTTCTTTGACATAGACACATGAACACCGGGTGCATGGAGAACAACGATGGGGGACATCATACGCAAAACTATGTCTATTTCCTTCATGATTCCACAAGGTCCAATGTGTACCACTCCTACTTTACCTTTATTAACAATTCACATAGTATCTTCATGGAGAAAATCTGAAGAATAACTCGTTCACTTTCTTCAACTCTAAATCTCTATGACGAACAACCGTAGTGGACCCTTGGCGACCTTCAACCCCCTCTCCTCCTTATACTATGATGTGACTGAATGAATATGACCATGGAGTTCCTACCCAATATGTTCGATCATGGAATGATGCTCCCTCTTTGACATGTGAGAAACTACAACTCACTAGAGATCTACGGCAAATAGGAAGAACGAGGATCATGTTTGAGCTAGAATATTTCATGAATCCACCAAGGTGCTGAGCAGGGCATTTCAGGAGGTTATATTTTATGATATGTGAGAGTAACCACCAGTAGCACTACCATGGTTCATCATTGTGATGAAATCATCGATTCAATAAACGACGCATAGAGTTACTACTACACATTATTAATGTGAGAACCATGTACATGATCCTAAGATGTATAACAAGTGAGTCATTTTAGACATGTTATATAAGGGAGGCATGATCGGGAGGATGAAACATTAGCATAAGTTATTCTAGGAAGATGATGAGTTATGAAAGTGATAGTAACAATTGTCTCACTCCATATATGCCTTGTTCGGAAATAGTAAGCCTTAAAGAGAAATAGCCAAGTACGTGACACCAGTTGCCTCCAGGAGTGTAGGAAAAATTAGTTTAGCTCAGAATGACAAGATTTTGCACCATGAATATGGTAGATATTTCAAAACTTCATGAAGTTGCATTACGCCCTCAATAGTAACTGACACAAGGAATCTATGCGACAAGCCTACGAGGTTGAAAAGGAGGTTGCTCACTTGTGAGATTATTATTATTTTTGTTGCTTACCAGTCTCCCGATAGTTTATCCTAAACGAAAGGACTAGAGATACGATTAGCTTGACCCTCAAAATAAATATGTTCATGATAGGGGCCTAAAAATCTGAAACATCTAATTTGAACCTTTCGCGAGTAAAACAATATATGGAAAACATCTTAACATTGGGATTAAGGCATGCATAATATTAAGGATTGTTAACTCTCCGCACATGACAATGTCATAGTAAAGGATTCTAGAAGCCGAGTGTTTAGATATAACGGAACCCGGGAAGATACTATAAAATAATCATTGAGGGTTTTGCGAATGTTTATTTTAAGAAAATATATCACTAGGCTGGTTGCCTAGTGATGGTTTTTATTAATAATAATCAGAAAATTAAAAAAGTGTATGGAGGTCTCACACAATGAAAGTTCGTAAAAGTTAAAAGTACTTGAATCCTGTTATCAAAGTCGTGGGTAAAGAATTCCTTTGATAGTACAAAAAGAACTAAGAATCATAATCCTTGAGCTGGCATATTTGAGCATGAGTCACCAACTTCTTGAATAGTTGCCTCCTTTTGCGTTTGGTTCTGGACATGTGCGCTTAAAATATCGAACATTAGGCATCCCCAGTAGGTCAATATTACAGAAATATAAGCTTAACATGGACTGCCTTCCAACCAAAATATGTGCATACCATTTCAAAATGCACGACCAAGTGCAGGCAATAGGTGTGTAGTTGCAGTTTTGACTCCAAGATACGCGTAAATACCTTATCATTATTTTTGAGTACCTGCTATATCTAGCTTCCTCTAGTATAATGGATGTACCTTGTACCTGAAATTCGCTCCGAAGATTGCTAAACCAATCCGCACAAATTAAAGTCCCAGTGTTAAGCATAACTATCATGGGCATAAGAGTTTTCTTGCGCGTGATCATGGTCATTAAAAAATTATGTACCCTGCTGGTATTACCTTGCGTGATACTTAGGTAGAAGTAGATGCATAGGAATTTGTATGTTATAGAGTAGTTCTCCCTGTTTTCCCCATACTGGAAGTATATATGAATCTAGTTGTGAATGCTACTGTGAAGCCTTCTCTTTGCCTTATTGAGAGTATTTTTGGGCTGATCTATGTTGTAGTTGCACCTATAGGGAATGAATATCAAGTATACTAATACCACCCTATTAGGTTCGGCCAAAACATAGAGTTATGCCCCTTCCAAAATCAGCAAACCTGTTAGTGTAAAAATTCTTCCTTCTCTCCTCCCTAAGGATTTGACTTGGAAGAGAACTGTGATCTCCTTCTCTTGTAACTTGCCTCATTCCTTCATAGTACCTGCTCCTCCTCCTCTTACTAAGATGATTCTCCCCCATCTCTTCCTTCTTCATTATTAATTAGCATTTGACATCACAGTTCTTACCCTTAAATAGGATATTTGAAGCTTGTCATTATTTAAAATCCTTCTCCCATCTGTTTCCAGTTCCCAAAGGTAGTGCACCTGTACAATGTGTTGCTGATCCAATGTCAAATTAGCTAGGTGGTCAGCTAATTTGTTACCTTCGCTCAACACATGAACTACCTGAAACACACCCTTAGATAATAGAGTTTTGATTTCATCAACCTGATTAGCAATGCTCCAAGGTGGTTCCCAAATATCCTCCAAAACTTTCTTCAAGAGTAAAGAGTCAGTCTCAATTATACATGGAGGAAACTGCATATAGGTTATGTACCTGACGGCTTCAAGAATGGCATGTCCTTCAGCAATGTTCTTAGTTGCCTCTTATACTACATATACCTAGGGATAAGTAAGATTTCCCACTCTATTTCTTATATAAAAACCATATGAAGCTCCTCTATTGTAACCTCTACAGGCCCTATAAGTGTTACATTTAATCCAATCACCGGGAGATAATTTCCACAACACCTTAGTGTACCTCAATTTAGGGACATGATATAATAGCTTCTCATGTAAATCTGTCCAATTAGAAGTATTTTCCTTGAAACCTGGCCTTCTCACCTTCAGTAACATTTATATGGAGGTTGATATATGAAAGATCAACCTATTAAAGGACATATTCTTTCCATGCATTCCTGAATGTCTTATCTTCCACAAGTACCATACAATCATGCTTAGCATAGCTTGATACTGTGCCTTTAAACTTATATTAGCTGGTTTGTTCCACTATTCATTTATCACTTGTACTAGTTATTTCCCTTCCGTTTTGATCCCTGCGGCTGCACCAAAGTAGTTCTACACAAATATGGCAGTTGGAGATGTCAAAAATACATGAGGCAATGTCTCTTTCCTAGGATTTCTACAGCACCAACATGTAGAAGTTCTAAAGTACCGAAACCTTAAGAACCAGTCATCTAAAGACAATTTTGCTTTCCATAACCTTCACATGAAGAAACTGATCTTGAAGGGTAGTCCCTTCACCCAAAAAAATTTGTACAATCTGCTTTCTGCCTTTCTCGTTCTTATATATTCCCATGCTGATTTCACTGTAAATTGACCTTTTGTTTCCAGCTTCCACCAAGGCTTATCTTTGAAGAGAGATCCGAAGGTGGTGTGATAGTCTCAAAAACACGGTCAGCTATTTCATCTGGCAGTATTTCTCTCAAAAGTTCTTCATTCCATGCCCCATTTTCAATCACCTCATCCACATATTTTATTGATTCATCACACCAATGATCTTGGCCTGAAACATGATAAAGAGCTCCCAGTCCGGTCCAATTGTCAAACCAGAAGTAGGAGTTCCCACTCTTTAATTGCTACGACACTTGGTGTTCTACCTCATTCCTCATTTGAAGCATTTTCTTCCATACTCGAGATCCATATCTCCATGGCATCATTACTTCATTGATCTTCTTGCAGTATTTATTTCTCATGAATGTACTCCATAAAGTATCCTTTGTTCTATTATTCCACCAAAGCTTGGATAAACAATGCCTTGGATACATCATGAGGAGATCTAAAACCAAGGCCTCCCTAATTTTAGACATACACAAAATATCCCATGAATCCCAGTGACTTGCCCTTCCATTGCCTGAATTGCTCAGGTAAAATCTAGCAAACATCTTGTGCAGTTGGCTGATCACATTTGCAGGAGGATTTACTGCTGACAATAGATGAATTGGCATGCTCTCTAGCACATGTGTAGCCAACACTGCCCTACTTCCAATTGATAATAACTTACCCATCCATGATGATAAACTCTCCTGTACTTTGAAAATTATACTATCGTAGAAATCCTTCTGCCTTCCGCTTTAGAAAATAAGACATCCCAAGTATGTAAATTGGAAGGAATGACTTTGGAACTATGTGATCAATTGGACAGTATTAACTTCATATGCAGGTGCCCCCTCATGCATATAAAAGAAGACTTTTCCTTGTTGATCTTCTGACCTGAAGCTGCCTCATAATCCCCAAATACATTCATGATAAGTTGTAGTGCCCCATAATAAGAGGAGCAGAATATAATAGTACCATCTACACAGGATAAGTAGTTAATGTTGTGGCTCCAGTTTGGCATACCAAACCCTATGAAGCCTGGATTATCAAAAAGTCCATCCAATGCTCTCCCAAGCACTTCAGCCGTAAGAATAACAAGGTTGGAGAAAGGGGATCACCCTGTTTAACACCCCTACAAGACCTAAAAAAACCATTAGCTTGGCCATTCAAAAGTACTGAATACCAGTTATTGGACACTAATCTGAATATCATGCCAATGAAGATATCACCAAACCCCATCTGCCTCAGCACCTTAGTGAAAAACAACCATGAAAGTCTATCATACGCCTTTTCCATGTCAAATTTGATGACCACATTGGCTGGCTTTCCTCTCTTCCTTATGTCTGTTATGATCTCCTAAGTAAGTAGGATATTTTCCACTCTACTCCTCCCCTTAACAAAGCCAGTCCGATTAGGAGAAATTAGTGAAGGCAGTGGCTCAACGAACCTTTCATGGATCACTCTAGATATGATCTTGTTGGAGAAATTGTTCAAACTGATTTGCCTTATGTCTAAAAATGTAGCAACATTCTTCTTTTTATAAAGCAGCACTAGGTTTGCATCAGTGATGAACTTAGGAAGTTCTGCACACAAAAGAAAGCTCTAACCATATTAAGGACATCATCACATATAACCTCCAAACTAGCTTGGTAAAATTGGCTAGTGAATCCATCTGGACCATTGGCACTACCACCATTCAAACCAAAAATTGCTGCCTTAGCCTCCTCCATGGTTGGTTCTTGCCACAACTTTGCATTCTGATCATTAGACACCATCCTAGGGACATGCTGGATAATTTCAAAGTTGTTAGGTATTCTTTCTTCTGTAAATTGAGCCTAGAATAACTCTATTGCGTCTCTTGCCATATCTTCTTATGACTCAAGCCAATTGTCATTGTTGTCCAAAATTCTGTACAGCTGAAGCCTTTTCCTCTTACCTCTCACATGTGCATCAAAGAACATAATATTTCTATCACTATCCTTAAACCACTTTATACCAGCTTTTTGTCTCCAATATTCTTCTTCAAGATGATAGTACCTAGTAAGATCAGCTTCTACTTTGTGCAACATAGCTCTATTCTGAGCCATTGGATTCAATTCAAATTCAATCTCATGCACCATAATGACATCCTCCAATGCTGCAATTTATTTGAATATATCACCAAATGTCTCCTTGCTCAAAGCTACTTGTGTTGTCATCACCTTTTTCAGTTTACTTTGGAACATGATGAATGGATTCCCCATAGAATCAGCTTCCCAATTTTCCTTCACCACCTTCAGAAAAGTCTCATGTTTGGTCCAAAAGTTCAAAAATTTGAAAGGGTTCTTAATTTGGACAATATCAATATTACATGACAATAAGAGAGGGGCATGGTCTGAACCATACTTGATAAGGTGCTCAACTTCTAATGTTGGAAACCAATCAAGGAACTGCTGATGTGCAAAGAACCTATCAAGACATTTTAAAAAGCAGTCAATATTAGACCTCCCATTCCACCAAGTATACAAACTCCCTTTGAAACCAAGATCATACAATGCACATGTGACCACACAATGTGTAAAGTCTTCTACTTCATTCAAAAACACAGGCCGGCCCCCATATTTCTCCTCCTTTGATAATATCACATGAAATCACCTCCAACAAGCCAAGGAGAATCTATGTCTGATACTAAATGATATATGGAATCCCAAAGCTCAATTCTTTCTATAGAATCACATTTGGCATACACTGGTGTCACATATAGCTCATTGTTAAGATTTCTATGAAACAGCTTCAAAGTCATTTGTTGTTCCATGTCTATCAGTATGTCTATATCAATTTCTTCATTAACAAAAGCTTGAATCTTGCCATTCATATTAGCATAAGTAGAACGAATCCCCAGCTTCCTTTTATATTCCTCTAGTTTGTTTATGTCTTGCCATGGTTCCATCAATCCTATCAAGTAGAAATTGTACTTTCTGTGTAGGTTAATCAACCTATAGAAAGCTTATTGTGTGTTAAGTGACCTCACATTCCAAACTAGAGCATTATCCATGAGATTATTTTTAATTAGAGATCACACTCCTCTTTGGTTGCACCCTCAAAGGTTCACTATCTTTGATGTCTTTCATTTGTCTCCTAGTAGGTTTCCCAGCTAATTTCTTCTTGTCCTCACTATAGGGAGATATATCACCATCCCTTACTGCTTGTTTAAAGTTAATAGCTGTAGATTCCTCCTCTATGTCCTCCCCCAAGTCTTCCTCTTCGCCTTGTTCATCATCAACCACCTACAGGGCTAAAAGATTTAGTTCATTATTTTTAGCTATCATTCCCAATTCCATTTGACCCCTATTATTAATTACAATTCCGTTTGCCAGGATTCCACTTGTTACACTGAAAGTTTTCTCAGCTAGGAGCCCAGGATCATAAATAGCAGCAGCAGCTAATTGTAGCGCACTATTACTTTGCCCAGATTCCATATTGCTAGCATTAGGAACCAAATAAATTTGTTCAGTTGGCAGTCTTGTAGCCTCTTTCCACAATCTAGTATTCATCTCCCTAGACTTCATGGCCTCTTGTGTAGCCCTAAACTGCAAATTATAGACATCACCCAAACTAGGGTTCACTGTAGTTGAAAATCTAGGAATTAATGTTCCATTGCCTTGTGACCCCTTCCCTGCCGCTGTTTGTTAAGGGGACCTCACTGTATTATCAAGGACATTAACCTAAACATTCCCATGTTGATATGCAGTTTACAGCTTCAGCAGATCACATCCAACAATGGACAACACCTGGGCAGTACTACTAGGGTTTACTATTCCATTGGTATTTTTCTTTGCTGAAGCTTTATTCTTCGATCTGCCTGTGAAACATCCTCTACATGTGGGTCTTGACCTTCTCCAATCATTGGATTAGTTGATGGTTGACTAGCTCATTCTCCAACTTCAAACATAGATTTTGAAATCATAGGGTTTACTATAGACGTAGGTTCAAACATGCAGCTAGTTCTTCTTGCTTGTTGTGTCTTTCTTCTTTGCTTTTGGAACTAAAATTTGCATTACTGTCATCCTCCATAATCTCTACGTCATCACTCCACAAAGTTGTACCAGAACTAACCTCAATATCAGCCCCATTATCCTTAGAGTGATCATATGTTTGCAATGGAAGTTCATGGCAAGAGTTGTTAGCTGTCATGTTCATCTCCCTCAGTTCATCTTTATTCATGCCAAATCTTCTATGGAACCACTCAATTGTGGATTTCTTTTTATTCACCTCATCATTCCCATCTTCACTAGGATTAGGAATTACTTTTTCCGGAGTTGGAGCTGAAGCCTTAATAGGAAAGGCTTTTCCAGTAGGAGTAGGATTAGTCTTTTTTGCATCACTTTGTTCCTTATTTAACACCTTTTCCACTGCCTCTTTCTTTATTTTTTTTTGAACATCGAACTCACTTTCCTCCAATAAGGAAAATTTGTTACAAGTTACCACTCGAACATTAGATTTTTCTTTCCCAATAGTCTATCTATTCCAAGTCATCTCCTTGCCTTTTGACTCGTTGTGTTCTTGAATTGGCTTAGCAAAATCCTCAACATTGTCAATAATGTACCCTCTATTGTCCCTTTATTATTTGTTCTTTCTCCTTTGCATCCATTCATTATTGGTAGCAATTTGTACATGTTTGCCTAGCACTTTCTCACTTGTTTAAACCGTTGTAGAAGCAGCAACAGTACCAACTACATCGCTACGCACAACGACAACCTTATCTTCAAATTGATCCTCCCTTTCTTCATCGAATTTTTTGTGCAATTCTGGATGAATAATCAAACATTCACTTTCATTATGACCTTGTTTCTAGCATGCCTTACAGTATTTAGGCATGTAATCATACTTAATTTTAATCAATTTCGACTCATCATGCTCTGTCTCATCTTCTTCTTCAATGATTTTAATCCTTTGAGGCAATGAGCCTAATAAATTCACTTCAACTTTAACTTTTGCACGACTAGGTCGTGTTCCATTATGAGTAGCCAAATCAACATTAGAGACCTACCAACAACATTAGCTAAGGAAAAAATAAAATCCTTACAAAAAGAATTAGGAGGATGGTCTAAAAATGATATCCAAGTGATTGCTTTTAGAGTTTCCTCGTCAAGTTTTAACCATGGGCTCCATTTAGTGCATCTCACCTGCCAAAGATCACCTTGAGCCTTCAAATAAAAAGCTGACTTGGACAACAAGTGAATATAATTCTTCATTAACGATAGTTTGATCAAAACATGCGTACCCTCAATCAAACCTATTAAACATGGGCCTTTTAATTCACATTAAAGTGGGATAACCTTCCTCAACTCGTGTGTCACCGGTTTTCCATACAAAAACTTACCCAGAACCTGCTAGATGTAATCCCTGTTTGACTATCAATTTTTTAGCCTTAGTTTCTCCCATCTCACCATTGGTTCTCCATGAAGATACTCGACGGGCTTTAGTTTATAGAGTTTATGTGCATGGGGCATTTAATGATTGGGGTTGAAGTAGTTTTGCATAGTTTGGGATCGAAGTAGGGTTGTCAGATGATTGGGGGTTGTTTGCCGACTGACCAACCTCCATTAGAGGCTGGCGAATGGTCGGCGCAGCCATGGACGGATTTTTTCTCTCTAGTCGCCTCAAGATCACCTAAAATTGCTAGAGCTTCTAAACCTAACCTTTGCGATTGTTCATAATGAGTTCGTCATGGTTTGTTTTTTGAGCTGAAAGTATCCATATGCTACCGGAGGATGGGAAAGCATGAGGAGCATACATGATACTATGATAAACCCAAAGGTGCATTCAATCTTGACGGAGAACCTATTAAGGACCGGTACGAAAAAGGAAGTGTTGCAGCAACACATGGAAGGATGTGATATCTCATGGTTATCCAGCAAATGCCAGGAGACGACAACAACTAATTCACTAACTAAGGAACAGAATTAATACATGTCATAGGGGTGTAAAGAGAAAATAAACATTTGTTATGAGCAGGACATATTTCTGCTATAATAACTCTCAAATTGCAATACCAGGCCACGTCATGGGCAACTACAATACTAGGAACAAAGTAAGTTACTTACTGAGGTATGATCTAGGTGGATTAAAAGTCATACTGAGATGGGAAGATATAAGATCTTCCTATGACAAACTTGTAAAAAATCCAAATTTCCAAGAAACTTTATGCGGACAAGTGACCATTTTAATTGACATGTACACATATGTTAGGTGCTGAGATATGCTCTTATATTACTAGACAGTTAAAATGATTTATAATAATGCTCGAAAAGGTAGTAAAGTGACTGTTCAAACCATATGAGTAACGTGCACAAGATAAAAAGAGTGGCTCAAGAAAGATTTCATCACTAGGCTGCCTTACATTAGATTCAATACACTATAGATAAGCATTATGATAGGGCGTGCACAAGTACGAGTGAGCAGGTGTCATCCATTTGAATTAGAAGGTTCTATAAGAAATTCATCTGGTACAGTCCCTTATTGAGAATTTAGGGAAGCAAGTGCGAGGTATTAACCTAGGTTTATAACCCAATTCAAGGAAATCATTATAGAACTCAATCTCTGAAGAGGTTGTAGTTAAGAGAATTGTGATAAAAAGGCTTCACGAATAATGCGTCTCGTTCAAGGAGTAGGTACATGCAATGTTTTGTGATTCAATTTTATTGTTATGACCATATTTATATAGGCTCTTCAATAGAGATGCACATATACAACAAGGAGAATTATGCGGTGTTCATACATGGTAATGTACTAAGGAGTGACTTACTTGGTGACTATAGGTTGACCGGGCAGTGCCTTATGTGATTCTCCTTGAATCCCCATCTATAACATACATTAGTACCATAGTGACATACCCCCGAATAACATCTCCAACACTTCATGCAACGAGGATGAGATCCACTAAACTGACTCACCCCACTGACCTAATATTTAGCCCTTTTGCATGCATCATAAGCATCCCCCTTATCCTTCCTCCAAGACCCCGTGACGGGATTAACAAACTCTGTAGTAGCTTGCTTTATGGGCTTTTGGGATTTCCCAAGCCTATCACCCCTAACACGCTCCCGAGCATACTAACAACGCGATGCCAAATGTTCCCGCCGGCATATCGGGCAAACCGGGCTAGAAGCACCCAACCTAGGGAATTTGTTCTTCCTGTGCCCCCTCTTTCCATATCCATAACATATTTCAAGAGTCATCCAACATCTCTCCAAGTGGCTCTTATTACAAATCTATCAACCTAGCTCATTGGTACCAACAACCCTTTTTCGTTTCTTAGGACATGACCAGGTGGTGCAGTAACATTGATAGGAACAAGGACACTTCCCTTAGCAACAAGTTCTTCCAATCCCTCCAGGGTGTCACACCTCCTTTTTTTGAAGAATAGGGAAGTTTCTTCCAATTAAAGTGACATTATTCAAAATGGGATTATTTTGTTTTAAAAGAGTCGCCACTTGGAATAATTATTATGGTGTCCCAATTTACCTATTTATTTAAAAATCCCGAACAGAGGAAATTGACTCCAAATTATGGTCCGCGGACACATAAGAGCGGCTAAGAAATTCTGTTTAATTGGGAAAAGGTGTGAGGCACTCCCGGATTCCGTGCTTTTAGCACGGCCGCTTTAATCATACCTGGCTTAGATAATTATTTGATTACGCATTTTTTAGAACCCGTTTGTATTTTTACCTTTTACCTCATTTAATAATGGGGTTATTGAATTATCTTGAAACGAATCACGTGTACGTGCATCCGTTTTGCTTGGTGTGTCAAAGTCATGTCACGCGTATTTGTACACAACGAGTAACACCTTATTATTATTAAGATTATTTCACCCAAAGTTGCATGAATGCATACCTTGGTTTTAATTTTAGAAATCGTAATTATGTCACGGCGAACGTATAGAAAATAATAATGATTTGATTAATTAAGAGCGCGCTCGAAGAATTCTAATGATTTGAATTGTTCTTCCTACACTAATTTTGAGATTATTGTGAGGCAAAATGTCTATGAAAGTCATTGTTGGATCATGTGATAGAGTTGGTCAGTAAAATTATTTACTTGGTTGATTTTACTACTAGAATGTTTATTACTTACTAACATTTATTAATTTAGTTGTTAATCTTCGCTATGAAAGTAAATACACAAAATTATTATTTATTGAGAAAATGGGTTCGACAAAGTTTTTGTCCCATATACTTTGAAAACCAAGCAAATAACCTTAAGGCAAAATCTAATTTTAGTCTTGTGCCAATTAACCGTAATGACCCAACTTCAAATTAAGCCACACGGCACACTTTCATTTTGTAAGAATATACATTAACCCACCCATCGAATAGAAAACACATAAATGGAATCTAAAGCCATAACTATTACCACTAAATTGCAGTTGTAAGATAGTAAAGGAAAACTGTAAATCAGTAAGCAAAACCAAAAAAAACAGAGCAACCCAAACAAATCTGCAAAATTACCGAAGGGCACAGTTTTAACTACGCATGAGCAAAAATGAACTAATAGAAGAAAAGCTTTATTGATAAATTCAAACCTTTTGCTACGTACAGAAAATCCAACAAATTTAATTTCGGAAATGGAAATCAACGACGACCGGAGCATCGAGAACTCAACCAGACCTCAAACTTGGACCTCTTCTAACTCGACCAAAATCGAGGTTGTAGAGTCAGACCTTGCTGCATTTATGGATGAAAACAATTGGTTTTGAGCTTTTTCGCGGCTGATTTATAGGAATATATTTTTGTTGTAAAATGGTGTTTGGAGCTGGGTTACATGGCTATAGGGGGAGGATTTATGAGCTACTTTTGGATTATTTTCATGGCTCAATGGATGCTAGTTTTGGGGTCTGTTTTTCAGCAGGGTTTGGGATTGTTTTGACGCTCTTTCTTAGTTGTATTCAGAGGTTGTTTTTGCTGCTTTTTCAATGTGATTTGAGGTGGTGTTAATGGAGTTTTACATGGTTGAGAGTTGTTGTTCTTTTGGTTGAGGGAGAAGGTTGCTATGGTTGTGATTGGGCGAGCTATACAGATAAGAAGGCTTCAGTTTCCTCTTTTTCTTAGCTTCTATAGATCGTTTGCTCATTCTCTCTCTCTCTTTTGGACTCTGCCCCTTTTACTCTTGTGTGTGTGTTTATATGTAGCTCTATGAGCTTGGAGAGCAAGAAAGGAATTTGGGGTTTTTTGTCTTTTTGTGCGTTGTCATTTTCTTTTTTGTGATGCGAGGATGGATACAACAAGAAAAGTGCAAGTGATTTTAAATTGCCAAACAAAATCTGTTATACCATGTGGCAGTTTGTTAAGTAATATAGAGAGGAATCTTTGCCAAATGACAATTTTTGATTGGTCCATTTTTTTTTGTCTTTTCATTTTATAGATAAATTAAATATACTACACAGGAAAGGGTGCAACCGAGTTCTGGTTTTAGACAGCCTACATATCCCGGGTCATAAGGGAATCATGTCGCGTGTAGTTCATGAAAAAAGACGGAATGATGAGTTCGAGAGTCGAGTGAAGTTCTGTCGAGGCTCTGGTGTGTGGTCCTGTTATTACATCAAAATCAAAGAAGCTAAACAAACCTATCAGCTATGACTTACAAGATTCCTATTTTTAACTCTTCTGGAACTTGATCTTGGGTATTGACTGGTTCTTCATGCAGACTCTGATCTGAACCTTGATGCTTGGTAGCTTCAGCTCTTAGTTAATTATTTTACGGCCTCTTTTGATCAAAATAGGAAATACAATGCTCGTGATTTCACTCATGTCTTGAGAAGTCCATATCTTTTGATCTGCTCCTACATTTTGGATTCACTTATTTCTTTTTCTTTTTCTTTTTTCTGGATTGAGACTTCTTCTTTTGGTCATTTCGAACCCTGTGCCTCGAGGTAAAACCCGCTCAGACACCAAAACAAGCAAACGAACAAAATTTTCTGCCCCAGTTTTCACTTGGAAAATTTCGTGAGTTATTAGTAACAAAACTCTATACTACTTCATTATTGAAAGCAAATAAAAGGTCAGGACTGGTGTACCCTGGGAAAACATGACTATTTGGGATTGGTGTAGCCTATATTAGCAATGATATCAGGGGGTGGTTTACCCTGCATTTAAGATCAGCTCAACTAGGGAGTGGAGACCCTATGTTGGAAAAGGAGACTAGGAAGTGGAGACCCTATATCTAAAACAACGTCAACTAGGGAGTGGAGACCCTATGTTGGAAACGGAGACTAGGGAGTGGAGACCCTATGTCTAAAATAAAATCAACTAGGGAGTGGAGACCCTATGTTGGACAATACAGCTAGGGAAAGATTTACCCTACGCTAACATGCGACTGATTTTTTTTTTACGCAGAAATATATTTTTAAAAATCAATTGTCCCATCGCTTTTTTTTTTCTGAGGGCATGAACAAATGAATAATATTTTTAGTGCAGACTTCTTCTTCTTCTTCTTCTTCTTCTTTCTTTTTTTAATTATCCTAGGAGAAAATTCATCAGACTAGGTTTTCTTATCTTAGGAGAAAAATTCATCAGACTAAGACGTATGTCCTAGGAGAAAGTTCATCAGACTAGGTCTTCTAATTATTATCTTAGGAGAGAGATTCATCAGACTAAGATTTTTATCCAAGGAGAAAATTCATCAAACTAGGTTTTCTTATCTTAGAAGAAAGATTCATCATACTAAGATTTTTATCTTAGGAGAAAATTCATCAGACAAGATTTTCTTATCTTAGGAGAAAGATTCATCAGACTGAGACGTATATCCTAGGAGAAAATTCATCAGACAAGATTTTCTTATCTTAGGAGAAAGATTCATCAGACTGAGACGTATATCCTAGGAGAAAGTTCATCAGACTAGGTTTTCTAATCATAGGAGAAAAATTCATCAGACTAAGATTTTGTATCCTAGGAGAAAGTTCATCAGACTAGGTCTTCTTATCTTAGGAGAAAGATTCATCAAACTTAGACGTTTATATAGGGAGGAAAATCATCAGATTAGGGTGTATTACCCTAGGAGAAAAATGTGAAGAATAGTACCTTGATTTTATGCATACTAGAAAGCCAAATAAAGGCAAAGAGTTGAGAAACTTCCCTTTGACTACTCTTCCCTTTTTTCTCTTTTCTTTTTTCATAATATTTTTAATTTTTCTCTGTTTTTTTAACCACCTTCCTTGCACTTTTGTTCCTTTTTCAAATAAAGAAATTTTTAGTGAGTTTCAAAAGTGGTGGTCGGTTTGTGGCCTTGATGTCTTTGGCATCTTGGCTTCGTGATCATCCAACTTTGGAAGAGCCATAGGTAGTTGGCCATACTGCAGGGAGACTTTGTTGTTGCTTTCAAGAGACTTTTGCTCCGTATCAACCCTGATTGTTTCACAACAGTACTATTTGTACTTGTTGCTCAATCAACTTTATCCCAACTGGAGATCTTTGCTTAGGTAACCTTTTCTGATATCTTGAATGGTTTCTTTCTTTTTGAGCAATTTGTTTGTCAGAGAGAATCGCAACTGGGTATGCACCTTTTGCATGATGTGCACACTTCATAGTCTCTGTTCAGTACTACAGGGAGCCCGTAATCAATCTTGCGGTCTTTTCTTTGCTTGTGTTTGACAAGTAGGCAGACAAAAATGTCTTTCCAGGGAACCTTTGTACCGCACCCCGAATCATCAAGACATGTCGACTGTAACAACTAACTGTGCATGTTACTTCTCCGATAATGTTATCTTGAATGTTCTGGCTAGAATTTGCTTTCTGTAACTGAAAAGCAGGTAGCAGATCTTGATATCCTTTCTTTCTTGTTTTGATGAGGACTGACTCAAAGCAAAGGACATAATGATGCGAACAAACAATATTAACAAGAAATGCCCATGTCGGGAAGGAAAGAAGCAAGAGTTTTTTATTTTGGTAGCTAGCATTACAGATCATGACATGCATTTTGGACTTAGTGACCTGATCTTTCAAATCAATCTAATCTTTACTCTTATCATTCCTTCGAGCTTTCAAACCAAGCATCTCTGTGCCAAATATTTGCACTGGACTCGTGAATCACCTTCGACTAGTGGTGCCCCGAGGGATTTTCACCAACAAGTCTCTCTCATTTATTATCTCTACTCACTGTCGCTTTAAAGGCCTGTGAAGGTTTTCACCAACAAGTCTCTCTCATTTTTGGTTCTTTTTTTCTTTTCTTTCTTGTGGGAGCAACTTGATAATGTTCTATGTCGTGTGACAACTGTTGCTCATTGCATGTTTTTCTTAGCATTCTTGAAGGCTTATCAGGAGTTCTTATTAGGAAGGTTTTTGGATAGGGTTGGAAAGAAAGGATGGCATGAAGGCTCAAAGTAGAGTCAATATGATGGGTTGTACACTTACAACTGTTGGAATTGAATCTTAAAAAAAAAAACTAAAACAAATTCATTCCCCAGTTTTAGATACTGGAATTTTTTTTTTAATTCTTATTTGGTTGGACCAAACTGTGTAAGATTGCCTGTGTATCCTCTTTTAAAGGAATCAGGTGAAACATAGTTTTCTTTTTATTTGGCTAAATATAAATTTTGATTAATAGAAGCAAAGTATAAAAGTAGAGGGGGACATAAACCTTACCTCCAAATAAAGAGTAAATATACACTTAGTTATCCTTAAATGATAACTAAATATACCTAAAATGTGGTAAGGTGTTAGACCTATGGTGATGTGGCAATTGTTATTTTATAGTGATAGACAATCGCATTTACCAAAACTAAGTGTGATTGCTCTAGGTCAGCTATACAAAAAAGTACATGTTTTCCTACTTCTATTATGTGATTTAGGGATGTGATCCCTTGTATGTACATCTGGTATCTAAAAGTGATATCTAGATTTCTCAAAAGAGTAGCAAAAGAATGCAAGCTATCTTCAATTTTGCTTTATCCTTGTAAAGAAAAGCCAAGTTGAAGATGGCTATTTGAGTTGGAGAACAATGTTATTTTTGCTTGTGGATGAGCAAAGTGCTGAGTACTTCTATTGATTATGTGCTGAGGCTGCTGCTATAGAATGTATGTGTGTTTCTTGTGTCTTCTTTTGGGTAGTCTACTTGGCTTGGTGTTCCTTTGGGAGCTGCTGTCTTCTCTTGTTTGAGCCTTTAGGTTTATGACTGCTTTTCTGTTGGCCTGTGTGACTACTACTTCTGATGGTGGTTTGTTGTTGCTTCTATGTCCTGTGATGTATGCTGGCTTAGTATGTTGCTGCTATGCTACCGAGTGAGGTCTAGTATCCAGGCTTAGTGGTTCTGTGATCCTCTATGTTAGATTCAGGATGTTGCTTCTATGGATTGACTATTGGCTATGCATCTGTGGCATGTAATTGCTGTTAGTTCAGACTGTTCACATTGTTATTCCTGTGTATTTGTGTGTTGTTTGAGTTCCAGTGGTGTATTGTGAAAGAGAGGATCCATGGTGATTGCTGTAATTGCAAGAGATTGAGCACGATTAATGCTAATAACAAACCTTCCAATTGCAGGAATAACCTAGACCATGTCAAGTTATCTGCAGTGATGTGGTAGTTGTTGAGTTCAGTGGTGTCTTGCTGCTGCATATGTTGGTGTGTTCTTTGAAGTTTGTCTTGTCTGCTGCATTTGAGTAGTGAGGTATTTGTTGCTGAGTTTTTTCTGTTGCTGGCAGTGATCTTGTTGAGATGATCTTTTGTGCTCTTTTAGTTTGAGGTGACTTGTTGGATTGAAATGATGATGGGGTTGTAAAAATTGATTGGTGTTCAGACAAGATGCCATAGCAGCAATGGAGATGCTGCACATGGCTTCTGCAGTGGTAGACTGATTCCAGGAGTGTATCAAGGTGGATAAAGGCCTGTGGTGTTGATGCTGCCTTGTGTAACTGCTGTATCTTTGATTCTGCTACTGCTGTGTTGCTTCCCAAAAGTAAATCATGGGAGTGCAGCCTAAAAACCAAGGTAGCAATGGGATGATCATACTACACTTTGCTTCTTTAGTAGTAGGCTGGCCCTAAGAGTGTATCTTTGGGAGTAGAAAGATGAGCTGTAGATGCTGTCTTGGATGGTTGTTGTGTCTTTGAAGGAATCTCTTCTGCTGTTGTGTTCCTGCTATGGCAATGTAAAGCCAGAGTTGAGTGTTTGAGGTGCTGATAGATAACAAGTTGAGTAGTTGCTATCTTCCTCGAAGGTTATTTGATTGAAGCTTAAAGGGTGGCTGCTTGTGTGACATGCCCCTTGTGTCATGTTGTTCCATTATAAACCATGCATCAGAGGCTGGTGTGGGGGCTCTTCTGAACTGCAAGCAGCAAAAAAGGCTGGTCAGTGTTTCCTGCAAAAGAAAGCAGCATATTGGTGTAAAGCCACTGTCCCAGTCACCTATAGTCTCCATTATGCTTTTTGCTAATGCCATTGCTTTGTTCCTCTAGTGTGCCTGCAAAATTGTAAAGCATATTAGTAGAACATTATTTGAACTTAGGCTCAAGTTATTGTTCCTTTGCTGTGAGGTTGGGAGATTATGTGTTTGTAGCTCAGTGAGGGACCACTGTCCTGTTTTCTCCTTTGCTACTTTGCTACCTTTACTCATATGTATGGAGACTGGAGTTTATCTTCATTTCGTATCTTTCGACCTTGTAAATATAGCTGCCAGAAATCATGGCATTCAATTCTCCCAACTTCAAGTGCATAGTTTGCTAAGTGATAAGCTAGCTTGTTCCTTCCTTGAATATGTGTGTCACATTGAGTGAGAAAGCTTCTTTCAATTGCAGCAACTCCTCCACCTGTTCAGCTATGAACCAAGGTGGTTTTCGTGTTCCATCGATTGTGTAGTTCAGCAGCATTGAGTCTATTTGCAGCCATATGTGAGAGTAATTGTGTGATCTGCAGAATCTTAATGCCTCCACAATGGCTGTTGCTTCTGCTGTTGTGTTTGTTCCTTCTGGTATTTCTTTGCCTAGTGCATATATGATCTCCCCTGCTTCATTTCTCACACAAAAGCCTATTGAACTCCTTCCTGGATTTCCTTTGGATGCTCCAGCAGTATTGACCGTAATCCGTCCTGCCATTGGGAATTCCCAGATTACTTTATTGTATTTCAATCTTGGAGTGTAGTTTTCCATCATATGCAGAAGGTCTTGCCATTTGTGAGGGACCTTGAATCCTGGTTTTCTAGTTTGGACCAATGCCTGTAATGTTGTGGAAATCTAATAAATGACTCTGCTGGCAGTGACTATTTCCCCATATTTACAGTTGTTTCTTCTTTTCCAAAGTTCCCACACAATGCAGGATGGGACAACTTGCAGCACTGCTTCAAGCTTGGGAACTGTTTGTGCTGTCAAACATTTGATTATTTCTTGATGAAAAGATAAGCACTCCCATGTTATTCCTGCTCTTTAGAGGAAATATTGCCACACTTGGTTGCAGTGTTGGATGTGTAGAAGAGGTGCACCATGGTTTCTTCCTTTGGATCTGTGCAGCACCAGCATTTTGATGGCTTTTAATATCCAGTCTCTTCATGAAATCATCTAAAGGCAGTTTAGCCTTCCAAACTTTTCACATGAAGAATGCAATCGTAAATGGTAGTTCTTGCACCCAAATCATTTAGAAAGCTGTTTTAGGTTCATCCCTCTTTCTAAGGTACTCCCAAGCAGTTTTGATACTGAAATGCCCTTGAGGTTCTAGCATCCAATAGGATACATCTATGTTGTTCTCCTTATTTGGTGGCTTAACAGTTTCTACTGTGTGCAGTGCAAGTTCTTGGGGCAATATCTCTGATAGTTTGCCCATATTCTAGTGTCCATCATCCTGCAGAACATCATACACATTATGTATGGTTTCATCAATTGCAAAATCATTTGGCATAGTGAAGTCAATGCTCCCAGTCCTATCCAGTTATCAAACGAAAAAAGTGAGGAACCCATTTTTGGGTGCCAGATGATTTGGTGCTCAATGATGTCCCTGCATTCTAGCATTTTCCTCCATATGTGTGATCCTTTTTTCCATGGAACTATGACTGCATTTAACTTCTTGCAGTATTTTTGTCTTATGAATGCACTCCAGAGGCTTGGCTTAGTTCAAAAGTTTCACCACAGCTTGCAGAAAAAGGCTTCAGACACATCATGCGGGGATTTGAAGCCTGCTCCACCTTCATCACAGGGCATACATAGGGTGTTCCATGAAGCCCAGTGCCTGCTGTTGCCTCCTACAGTCTTACTCCAGAAGAATTGCGCAAAGAGTTTGTGTAGCTTATTGATGACATAATTGGGAGGGTTGACAGCAGAGAGAAGTTGTATATGCATGCTTTGAAGGACATGTGAGATCAGTGCTGCCCTGCCTCCTACTGAGAGTAGCTTTCCTTTCCAGGATTGCAATTTGTTTAAAACCTTGTTGATGAGTTCTTGATAGTGTGTGATCTTCCTTCTGGAGTAAAAAATAGGACAGCCTAAGTATGTTAAGGGGAATTCCTGCCTTCTTATACCTGTTATGCTTTCCACTTTTGTAACCACCTCAAGGCTGGTTGAATGGTGCATATACACAGCAGATTTGCTTTTGTTGATCCTCTGTCCTGATGTTGTCTCATATCCAGTTAAAGTTTCCATTATCAGTTGTAGGGAGGTGGCATCAGAAGAAGAGAAGATGATTGTGTCATCTGCATATGCTAGTTGGTTTATCTTTGGGCTGCACTTGGGCAGTCCATAACCACAGAAGTATAGGTTTAAGTGCAGGGCATTTAGACCTCTTCAGAGGGCTTCAACAGCAAGAATAAATAGAGCAGGTGATTGTAGATCTCCTTGCTTGACTCCTCTTGATGATTTGAAGAATCCATGTGGCTGGCATTTATGAGAATTGAGTACCAGTTGTTTCTAATGGTGTCAAAGACCATGCCAATAAAGGTCTCACAGAACCCCATTTTTCTTAAAGTGCTTGTCAAGAAAAGCGAGGATAGTCTGTCTAAGGCGTTTGTCGTGTCAAGCTTGATCACAACATTTGGCCCAGCTTTTATTCTGATTTTGATGTCTGCGGTGAATTCTTGAGTTAGGATAACATTTTCAATAATGGCCCTGCCTTTAACAAAGCCAGCTTGTTCTTGGGAGATTAGATTAGGAAGCAGCTCGACCATCCTTTCATAAATGATTCTTGAAAAGATTTTGTTGATAAAATTGCATAAGTTGATGGGCCTCATGTCTGAAAAGGTTGCCACTTCCTTCTTTTTGGGTAGCAGTACTAGGTTTGTGTGTGTAACACATTTTGGTAGATGTTTCCCTGAGAAGAATGCTATAGCCACATTGTGTATGTCTTCCCCTGTTATATCCCAACATGCTTGGTAGAAGGCACCTGTGAAGCCATCTGACCCCCATGCACTGTCTCCATTTAAACTGAAAACAGCTTGCTTGGTTTCTTCTCTCTTGGGCTGCCTGATCAGTTCTACATTTTGCTCCTTGCTTATCAATTAAGGAATGTTCTCACGTATGCTAAAGTCAGTTGGTGTTGCAGTCTCTGTGAACTATTCTGTATAGAAATTGACAGCTTCAGTTGCAATTTGTTCCCCTTCCTCAATCCAGTTACCAGTGTTGTTTCGGATCCTCCTTAGTTGGAGCATTTTTCTTTTACCATTTACTTGAGCATGGAAGAATTTGGTGTTTCTGTCTCCATCCTTGAACCATGCCATGCCTGCTTTTTGTTTCCATAACTCTTCCTCTATTGCTAGGTGCCTGATTGGTAGTGCTTGGACCTTTTGTAGTCTTTCTCTGTTCTGTTGTGTAGGTCTTTCCTAAAATTGCTTTACATGAACAAGAACCAGTTCATCCATGCTTGCAATTTTTTGCAATATGTCTCCAATGTTTGCTTTGCTCTACTGTGACAAAGCTTTTTTGAGTTTTTTGAGCTTATGATTGAAGAGGATGAAGGGATCACCATAAGAGTCTGCTTGCCAGTTCTCTCTCACTATTGATTTGAATGATTCATGCTCGGTCCATATGTTGAGAAATTTGAATGGCTTCTTGATTAGCATTGCTTCAATGTCACACTATAATAGGAGAGGACTGTGATCTAAGCCTATCTTGGACATGTGAGTAACCTCTATCCTTGGGAATGTTTGCTGGAATTCTGTGTTGGCAAGGCATCTATCTAATCTTTTGAAAATTGAATCTTCCTCTACTCTACCATTCCACCATGTGAACATGTTGCCTTTAAAGCCAAGACCAGTTAAGTTGCAAGTATTGATGCAGTGTCTGAAGTAATCTACTTCATTGATTGGAACTGGAAGGCCTCCAAATTTCTCTTCTTCATCCCATATTACATTGAAATCACCCCCTACCAGCCATGGAACTGTCATGTCCTGTTCCATAGCATATAATAAATCCCACTGTTCTATTCTCTCAATTTGGTTACACTTAGCATATACCAGTGTGAGGATGAGTTCCACATGAGTTTCAGTATGAAATAGCCTCAGTGTTAGCTGCTGTACCATGTCATATAGTGCTGAGACTTCATATGCGTCTGCTATGAATGCCCAGATTTTATTGGAAACATTAACCACAGCTTGAGATAAGCCAATCTTGCTTCTATACCTTTCCATTTTTCTTGATTGTTGCATTGGTTCTAGAATGCCAATGAATTCAAAAAGATGTTTTTTGTGGAGTGTGATGAGCCTTTCAAAAGCTTGCATTGTATTCAAAGACCTTACATTCCATACGATTGCATCCATTCCTGTTGTAGAGGAATTGCTGTGCTCTTTGCTTTGCTTCTTTCTGCCTTTAGTTGGTAATTTCACCTTAGCTATCTATGTTGGAGAAAGGTCTCCTTGTTTAGCAACATTTAGGAAATTCTAAGCAGTGGTTTCCTCATCTAGATCTTTTCCTATATGCTCATGGTGATCTGTTTCATCTCTTGCTGCTGTTGTGATGCTGAGATTCTTTACTTTGGCTATTGCTGTTTGTTTTTTCTCCTTGGAGCTTGAAGAAGTTATGTCCAGCCAGTTTTTCAACTTTTCCTTGAGCTTGCTTCTTTTTCTGAGCTGTGTCTGTTTTCTCTTCTAGGTGTGCCTCTACTATCTCTTTGGTTTCTGCTTCATGAGATGCAGTGCTGGTTTGTCCTTGGCTGGTATTTGTCAACATCAGTTGATTGTTTTTATTTCTGCTGTTTTTTTCTGTTGGTGTGGCAGTAACATTAGCATGACCATGTACACTTTGATCATCCTCCTCTATTTCCTCATCAGCTGCTTCTTCCTCACTTTGCATTTCTTGTGGAATTTCACCTTCCTCTGAGTCCTCTTCAATTTGATCAGACCATAGTCTTCCTGGACTTCCTTGTGGCCATTCAAGCATCTCTCCTGACTTTGCATCTGCTGTTTTTTCTTTGTTGTCTTGGTCATTGCCCTCTCTACTAGAGTATCTTGTGATGGGATATCTTGATGAGAGGTGTTGGTTGTAACCACATTTGCGTTGAAGTTTTTCTGCACCCACTGGGAAGTGGATTCCTTTGCGGCTTCTTTCCTTTTCTCTGCTTGTGATTGAGTTTCTTTCTCTGCAACTTTTCCAATATTGTTCTTTTTAATAGTTTTGGGACTTAGCACTTGGTCTTTGGGGTGCATCAACTTCTCTGCAACTGCTATTTGATTAATAGGTCTTCCTTTTAAGATTTTGGCTGCTGGTGTGCTTGGAATGAGGGCTGCTACTGCAGAGCAGGAAGGTTCTTCTACTAGTTGCAGGGGTGTTGCTGCACTTGTGGCAGCAGGGGAGTTCTTTTGGCCATAAGCTTCAACAATCAACTCTATTTGACTATCTGTATTAGCTTTGTTGTTTTCCAATTCCAACATAGCAAATTTGTTGGAAGTTTGGAGTTGCTGAGTGGCCATGTCAGCTGGTATCAATTCCAGTCCAGCTTTGGCTTGCTTATCTTTGGGCTTAGCTTGGTTTTGCACTCTATTATCCTTGACCTCCTTCCATTGAGAGCCTGCATTGCCAACAATTTTGCCACTTGAAATGATCATCAGAGGTGTAGTCTCCTTTCACAACTGCTTTCTACTTTCCATTCCATTGCTTCCAGCTTCCTGTTGTTCAACTGAGTCTATATGTAGCAGCTCAGGGTGCAGTTTCTAGCACTCAGCCATGTCATGTCCTTGTAGTCTGCACTGCTTGCAATACTTAGGAATGAAATCATACTAGATTTTGACCCACTATATTCTGACTTCTCTTATAGCCTCATTTTCAATGTCCATTCTGACTTTCTTTGACAATTCAGCTAAAAGATCAACCAAAACCTTTACTCTTGCACAGCTAGGCTTTGTTTTGTTAATAGTTTTCATGTCAAGGTACAGTGGCTTACCAACTGTAGATGCAAGAGAGAACAGATATTCTTTTACAAAGTAAGTAGGCAGTAGCTGTGGAAAAGATATCCATGCCATTGCCATTGGCGTTTCTTCTCCAAGCTTAAATTTAGCATCATAAATTAACTGACGCATTTGGTACTCGTAGCCATCCTTAAATTCAAGGTAATAAGTACTTTTCGAAGTGATCTTGATGAAATCCTCCCATAATGACAATCTAATTATAACATGTTTATCTATATAGAAGCCTATGTTACATTCACCTTTGATTCCACAGTGCAGTGGAATGATTCGTCTTAATTCTTGGATATCTGGCCAGCCATATGAGAATTTGCCCAGAACAGCATATTGCAGTCCTTCGATTATGTTCATGCGATTCACTTCTACTTCTGTCAATTTGAGGAAAGGTTGTCCTTGGAGGAAAGTTGCCCTTTTGAACGGAATTGGCTCGATTGGAGTTTCGAGCGAGGGTTCGCCGTCGAAGTGTTAAGAGTTGATGGTTTGAGGAGGTGATTGAAATCTAGAGGTTGTGGGTTGCTGGTGGTAGTGGTGAGGGAAGGTTCGCCAGCCGGTGAAGCGCCGGCTAGCGTCCCACTAAGGCTCGCGAGAGCTTTCTCTTTCTAGTCGCCTCCAGTCGCCTTTCTTCGTCGCCAGACCCTCTCTCTAAAGTCCTTTAATCGCCTCCTCAAACGTAGTTCAAACATCTGACCCAACTATTTTTTTTCATCTTTCTTTTTGTTTCTCTATCTTTTTTTTCTTTTTTTCTTTTCTTTTTTTCTTTTGTTTTCAAAACATGTTGCCCCAACTTTTATTTTCTGCGGGCTTAGACCTTTAACTGTTCTTTTCTTCTTCTTTGTTTTTTTTCACTTGAACTTTCTAAGAGTTACCCTAGTTTGTACTCTTGGGACATGGACTTTTCTTTTTACTTTTTTTCATTTAACTTTCTTTTTTGGATTTTAACTCTAAACTTGACTCCAAAAGAGGGTGGTCAAGGAAAATAACAGAGGCTCAAAAAAAGGCAATGAAGGGTATAAAGTGTTTGGATAACAGAAAAAGGGGTCTCCTAGCCTCGAGAACTCCAAACATAGTCCTTTTGCGATTGCTTTCTTGGTCTTGTCTAATGTAATTTTTAACATTTGGATCATGACGTGTCGTGGTCGAAAGACACTTTCCATCCATTAATGTCAAATGGTCCCCCAAACTTTAATTAATTCTTTCTCAAACCCGATCTTCAATAATGATTTGAAGGTAAGAACATTAACCTCCAGGGGTATGACTGTTCTAGTTCCACATGAATTTTACTCGAGCTGAATTCCAAAGTGTTTCGACTCTTTATTATCTTCAAAAGTATCTTTTTCTCGGTTATCCAGTTCAAGACTAAATCATTTTTCTGACATCTGGCCAAAAATTCCCTATGCATGTCATGTCACTAGAACTAGCGGCGAAAGAACTAAGCATAGAATGACACAAAAGGACAAAATGTATTTCATTAAATAAAGGATGGAAGGATTTGACAATAAGACAAACAAACTGAAATCTTGGTTACAACCATGGATAACCCAGATAACAGAAAAGATGACAAAACAAGCTACCAAGACTCATCCCTAGCTAATAGAGGAGTGACTTTCGAATTGCTAAGCGACATCTTAGCCACAAATTTGCACATAAGCACTACTACGACTTTCAATCCTTTTTATTGCTTTTGATTCAGCACTAAAATTTTGACTTTTTGATCAAAACATTCCCAATATTGGCTGTCGGATTTCATGACTGATGACATGGGAAATTTCAAAGCAACTAATTTACTAAAGGACTTGGAAGAATTCTCATGTCTCCCCATCATCAAATCATCTCGAGCAGGCCATGTCCTATTGCTCAAATATGGTCAAGTCAACCCCACATTTGCTTCTATTTTTGACTTTTCACCGCCAACTTGCCTACTTGCCTTTTCGTGACTTTGGATCAACAATAGTGGTGCTTGTTCCATTGAGTGAGAAGATGCTTTTATTTCCGAGGGATCTTGGATTGTTTTTGGGACTCGCCATTGCAAACCGACAAACCAACCACCTTTAACTAGCTTTTATTTCAAAACAACAAGCATGTTAGAATAAACACTCTCTTTCTTTTTTCCTTTTTTCTCTTTTCTTTTTTTTCTTTCTTTCTTTTATATTTTTCTTCGCTTTTCTTTTTTAAAGCCATTCGATAGAACCTGATGTTTGTTGCCTACATATCATGTGGGAACATGAATCAAATCTTGCGTATTTTGGGAAGATCAGAAATGAACTAAATAAACTAACTCATTTTTTTGTTTACTTTTTCTAAAAATCGGACCATGAAAGCTTCTAAAAAATAACATATTTTGGATTTTGATTATTTTTTTTTAAACTGAGAAAAGAAAGACTTCTAAAGAAGAAAGTATTATTGGATTTCAATTTGTTCTTCGGGGGATTTTTGACAGAAAAGACTTCTAAAGAAAAAAGAAAATATTTTTAGATTTTGATATTTTTTTCTTTTAAATTTCCAAAAGAACGACTTATACAGAAGAAAGGAGATTTTGATTTGAATTTTTTTCTCTTTCTTTTTTCGAATGAAAGACTTCAGAAAAGAAAGAAAATATTTTTGGATTTAATTTTTTTTTGGGATTTTATAAGAAAAGAATTCTAAGAAGGAATTAAGGAAAGGAAAAATATATTTGGATTTTGTTTTTGAAAATTGGGGGCTGAAAGCGATGAGGTTTGCCTACGTATCTCACATCCGGTGACGATTAGAACTGCGTGGTTCGGTCAGTTTTGAAGGAACAGGGGAAAACATGACACTTGAAAATTTTGGCTCAGTTTTAAGCGACCTTCCTTTCTTTCTTTCTTTTTTTCAATATTCAGCAGAGCTTCGGGATTTTTCAAATACTGAAATTTTTGGAAACCGGATGAATTTTCTCTCTCCTAGCTCTCACTCCTGCTTTTTCTCAATTTTCTAGACTTATTCTAAAAGCCGGTCAACATGCAAACCAGATCAAACAAAATGCACAAGTAGCACGTGGGATGCATAAGTATGGTCTTTTATTTCGGGCACGCCTGTCCTAGACGGACCCAACCCTATGTTGAGTCCCCAAAGTCAAATGTACGTGATGCAAACAAACGTTCCTACTAGGGATCCTGCATGAGGCTATGTTATTCTAGGTTTAAATCCTGGGGGAGTGCTTTAGACCTTGCTTACCCAAGTGGACAGCTCGAGCCGAGGTGGGGGCAATGTACCGGGAGTACGAAAGTCTACCCGGCTGAGTTACTGACCTAGCTTCATTCTAATTTGTATGACCTCTAACGGAAATGTGGGCCATGCATATGTGTGCACAATAGTTTTAGAAGACTTAGGAGGGAGGCGTAAGAAGACAGTTTAATACAGTTCAAATAATATTAAAGAGGTAAATGAGCGACAATTAGCACATTAGGCCCACAAACACAGTAATATCAACGATCAAGAATGCCAAGTATATATCACATTACAAGCTCGAATTCTTAACCGTGAACCACAGATTCTGGGTTCTTATCCCCAGCAGAGTCGCCAGAGCTGTCACAACAGCTTTTTCCGAAGAATAGGGGAGTTTTTTCCAATTAAAGTGACATTATTCGAAATGGGATTATTAAATTAGTATCGCCACTTGGAATAATTATTACGGTGTCCTAAGTCATCGGTTTATTTTAAAATCCCAAATTGAGGAAATTGACTCCGAATTATTGTATGCGAACACAGAAGACGGGGTATGGAATTCTATTAACCCGGGAGAAGGTGTGAGACACTCCCGGATTCCGTAGTTTTAGCACGGTCGCTTTAATCATAACTACTTAATTAATTATTTAATTACGTATTTTTTAGAACCCATGTGTATCTTTACCTTTTACCGCTTTTAATTATGGAGTTATGGAATTATCTTGAAACGAATCACGTGTACGTGCATCCGTTTTGTGTGTTGTGTCAAAGTCATGTCACGCGTACGTATACACAACGAGTAACACCATATTATTTTTAACATTGTTTCGTCCAAAGTTTCGCGAACGGATACCTCAGTTTTAATTTTGAAAATCGTAATTATGTCACGCGAACGTATACATAATCAAAATGATTTGATAAATTAAGAGTGCACTTAAATCATTCTAGCGATTTGAATTGTTCTTCCTAAACTAATTTTGAGATTATTGTGAGGCAAAACGTTTATGAAAGTCATTTTTGGATCATATGATAGAGTTGATCAGTAAAACTATTTACTTAGTTGATTTTACTACTAGCATACTTATAACTTATTAACATTTATTAATTTGGTTGTTAATCTCCGGTATGCAAGTAAATACACCAGATTATGGTTTATTAAGGAAATGGGTTCGACAAAGTTTTTGTCCCATATACTTTCAAAACCAAGCAAATAACCTTAAGGCAAAATCTGATTTTAGTCTTGTGCCCAGTAACCCAAATGACCCAACTTCAAATTAAACCACACGACACACTTTCATTTTATAAGAACATACGTTAACTCACCCATCGAACACCGAACCAACCTTCCTGAATTCTAAACCAAATTCAATTACGATGAAATCTTGTCCAACTAATCTAATTAACGAAGAATAAAAAACACACAAATGGAATCTAATGTCATATCTATTACAACTAAATTGCAGTTGTAAGCTAGTAAAGGAAAACTGAAAATTAGTAAGTAAAACCAAAGAAAACCTAGAAAACCAAATAAATCTACAAAATTATCAAAGAGCACAGTATTAACTACTCATGAGAAAAAATGAACTAATAGAGGAAAAACTTTATTGATAAATTCCAACCTTTTGCTACGTACAAAAATGCCAACAATATTGATTTGGGAAATGGAAATCAACGACGACCGGAGCATCGAGAATTCAACCGGACGCCAAACTTCGACCTCTTCTAACTCGACCAAAATCGAGGTGACAAAGTCGGACCTTGCTTGATTTATGGATGAAAACAGTTGGTTTCGAGCTGTTTCGCGGCTGATTTAAGGGCAGATTTTTGTGGCGGTAAATGGTGTTCAGAGCTGGGTTACATGGTTATAGATGTAGGATTTATGAGCTACTTTTGGATGATTTTCATGGCTCAACAGTTGCTGGTTTTGGGGTCTATTTTTCGGCTGGGTTTGGGATTGTTTTGACGCTCTTTTTTAGTTGGATTCAGAGGTTGTTTTTGCTGGTTTTTCAAGGTGGTTTGAGGTGGTGTTAATGGAGTTTTACATGGTTGAGAGCTGCTATTCTTTTGGTTGAGGGCGAAGGTTGCTATGGTTGTGCATTGGACGAGCTATTCGGAGAAGAAGGCTGCAGTTCCTCTTTTTCTTAGCTTCCTCTAGGTTTTTCTACAGATCGTTTTCTCGTTCTCTCTCTCTTTTTTGGACTATGTCCCTTTTCCTCTTTTCTCTGTGTGTGTATATATGTAGCTCTATGAGCTTGGAGAGCGAGAATGGAATTTGGAGTTTTTTGTCTTTTTGTGCATTGTCAGTTTATTTTATTTATTTCATTTTTTTTGGTGATGCGAGGATGGGTACAACAATAAAAGTGGAGGTGATTTTAAATTGTTAAACCAAATCTGTTATACCACGTGTTAGTTTGTTAAGTAAGATAGAGAGGAATCTTTGCCAAATGACCACTTTTGATTGGTTCTTCTTTTTTTTATCTTTTCTTTTTAAAGATAAATTAAAAATACTACACTAATATTTTAAACTAGAAAAAATATCAAAAACTACTAATTTTTAATTTTCCCAAATAAACGTACTAAAAAGTGAAATGAAGGCTAAAATATCAGGATGAAACTTAGCAAATATTTACATAATAAGAAGTGATGAAAAATTCAAATATAGTAAAAAATTAGGTGCTCACACATGGCTCGATACATTCTCCCAACGAACTCTCATGCAATCTCCCCAAAATTCAATGGCGAGGGCATTCCCTCCTGGCTGTTTCGAACTCGGGAATTACTCATCTCGAAAATGTGATATGGCGAGGAATATGGCTTCCTATCTCGAGTTCTATCGCACAATCTGGAGTATCAAAGAAGGGTGAAATTCCTAAATATCCAAGTAGTCTCCTAGTCATAGATGCAGTCGACAACACACTGATAGGAAGGACTCCACTAAACATGGCTCCGAGACATCATAGGACACTTTAAAACCTTAGGCTCTGATACCAAGTTTGTCACTCCCCGACCTGGGGGAGCGTGACCGGCGCTCAACCGAGATAACCCGGCCGAACAAGCCTGCTAGATGCCTTCTACTCAACCTTGCCCATTAAAAATATAAGAATCAGTACAAGTGATAGATATGAGAAGAGTCAAGTGTTCCACATTCTTTTAGCATTATTCAAAAGAGATTTATTTACGACTTCAAAAATATTACAAGTTTATGGATATGACGAAAAACATGTTTGCCACATACGAACACTTCCAATTTATTAACCATCATCAAACACCATCCACAACCTGTCTACGGAGCCTCTAAGTGTGATGAATGAAGTGTCGGTGATAAGGCCCCGGCTATACCTCAAAGCACAAAATAAAACATCAAATGACATAAAGACCTGAACATAGTAGGGCTCACCAAAACCTGCTGAATAGGGAGTAACTGCAATCGAGGATTAAGACTGCCTGCTAACAAACCACCTGCATCCATTCAAGATGCAGCGCCCACAGTAAAAGTGACGCTAGTACATGTGGAATAGTACTAGCATGAAAATCAAAACACCTATTCAAGGATTTGGAAATACAACATGGATATGATGAATCATGGCAACAAATAAAGGGCTTAGAAAGTCGTTAAAGTCAAAGCAAATTTATTAACAGCTTCCAATAACATTTATATCTTTTAAGTCGGGGATCCTCTGCAACCACCTTTACACAAAGCGGCCCTGCCGCCTCACCCCAATGTACGCGGCTGGAGGTGTAATCACAATACCACAAATTGAATTCCCAAAACGATAATAGTTTGTACAAAGTGTTCTCTTCCAATCAACCGTTTAGCACCTTTGGCCTTATCAAGTGTAAGTTCATAAGGTTTCACCATAAGAGAAATAAGTATTTGATTACATTGATTTCATACAAGATTTTTTTCCCAAAAATGGGTATAACATAATTAAGTCACAACAAAAAAATCTTTAACACATCATTTATTCCTGAAAAACTTTTTCCCAAAAGGGCAGTGCACAATTTCAACTCATGAATATATAAGAGCTCAGAGCATATTTACTGAAAGAACTATGATTACCTCGATGAAACACATGGAGATACTTACAAAGCATAACATTAGTTATATCATTCACATTTGGGAATGAATTGAGTACATAAGCTTTTAGACAAATCTATTTTCGAAGTCAATTTGAAATAGTTGAATCAAGGCTCATTTCATAACCTTTCTCATATCATTTTATTTCCTTGGCACCATTGGCCACAAGTATAATTTTCATTCTTGGTACGTTGGCCACACTTTATATCTTCAACTCACTTATTTTACTTTCAAGCTTCTTTACAGATTACCAACAATATGCACATTCGAAATTAGAATTAATGAAAATGATGAATACTTATTTGTTAGATAACAACCAACAATATAAGATACTGGTACTATATATACTTAGAAAACTTAATAATGACATTAAAGAAAAAATATTTGACTTATTAATTATGGAAGAAATAATAGAATATACCGAATTCATGCAGCTAATAGAACAACAATGGTACGATTTTGATCTACTATATAATATTGATTTATATGACTCAGATATCTATTCAGATTAATGATAAATCAAGAATATTTAGAGCGTTGGATAAAAACTATGAAAAATCTAGATTTATTAGAAAAATTACTTATAGACAATATAACAAGTTATATTAGAACACAAGACATAGAATATTTAGATTTTATTAACGAAAACGTTAAAGAAATGAAGAGATTAATACCACTAAAACATGAATACCATGCAAAAGCCTTCCCTAAAAATTAATACTTAACAAAATGAATGATATAGAATATTTAGAATTTATTAATGAAACCATTAAAGAAATAAGAAGATTAATACCACTAAAAGAAACGTTAAAGAAATGAAAAGATTAATACCACTAAAACATGAATACCATGAAAAAGCCTTCCCTAAAAATTAATACTTAACAGAATGAATTCCGCACCCCCACTTACTCATATGGCAAACTTACTAAAAATGTTCAGTAAAACAATACTATAACATGATTAAACTAGTATAACATTTTAAGAGATTATCAGGAATATAAAAGTTTAGCTATTCATAATGAAAAATAAACATACCTCTGTAGGTAGATTTTCCTGTGTAGTATCTGAAGTAGTTTGTGATATATGCTCCATGTATGAACAAAGTAGTTTATTTCTTAAATATGTATTTTACAAAGATGGGGGGTCAGAGGGATTGGAGAGAAGTGAGGAAAGTTTTGCCCGTGAAGGCTTCTGTTGGGCTTTCAAGGCTTGCTTCCTCCGTCTCTTCCTTCTTCTATTTATACAAGAAAAAGTTATTAACAAAAAGTCCTAATTGCCCTTTCTACTTTACAGATGGGCGGTTCTAATTAAAAGTCAAAAAAGAAAAAAGTTAACCGTCCTTTTCTTTACACTTGGACGATTGAAAACTAAAGATCAAAAAGCAAAATACTATACTATTTTTGGCTTTATTACATAGCTGTCTTCTTTATGTCGTTTTCCTTTGCTTTATGTCGTTTTCTCTGCAGCGTCCTTTATTTTCTTTGCAGTTTTTCCTTCTTCTTTCTTCTTTCCTCCTTTTCCTTCTTTTGTTTTTTCTTCAATTACTCCTTTGCAGTAGTTTTTTCAACTTCTTTGCAGTATCATTCATTGCATTTCTCTTTCTTTTGTTTTTTCCTCTTTATGTTAGGTGTAGTATTTTTCCTTGCTTTTGTCTTTGTCAGTCACTTCTTTTCCTTCTTCAATGATTTGTAGTATCTCTTCTTCCTTATCTTCGTCTTTGTTTGTAGTTGTAGAGCCTTCTAAGAAATCACTCCATGTTAAATTCTGGAATGACATTATCTTCTCCATTACATTTCGAACATCTGTGTTCTTGGTATTTGGGTCCTATTATTTTACAATATCGTGATAATAAATCTTCTGAAATAAAATTTTTCTTGATAGCTCTGGTGATTGGTATTTCCTCTGGCTTTAATAGGCTCATAATCCATTGTCTTATATCTTCCAAGTCATGTCTTCTGATCTCTCTTGAGTGCGAATAGATCATGGTCTGTTCTCTTGAATAGTATGTCCATATAGGTGATTCTGCCAAATATGTATGTGCTAGCTCACTGAGTATAGTAGCTAATCCAATAAGTCTTTTATTTGCAAAGAATTCCGGTATCTCCGCCTTAGGTATTTCGGGCTGTACATCGATTTGCTCCGGTATAATCATTTCTCTAGTTAGTCCAATCTTGACAACTTATATAATAGGTTTTATCTCATCATATAGTATTTCTGCTGGGGCAGTATAGAATTTTATATAGAACAAGGTTCCTTTAGTTATTCTTTTATAGGTAGTGAATGCTTTATATACTTCCGTAATATTTACTATTTCTTCTCCTGTAGAGGTATATACAGTGCTCAGTAATCCATAATTATAGCAAGTATTTACTAAATTTGGATTGGTTCCAGGTAAGGCAATAAGTTTATTGTGTCTCTGTAAATGTAAGGTGATGTAATCTCTTTCTGGGTTAGTAGTATTTCTGGATCTGGGGTTTAGGTTTAAGAATGTTTGTAGTTTATGCATACTGTCTATATAGGTACGAGATATATGGTTGTATGTCTTTTTGGTTTGGTTCAAGCTCTCTGAGTAGGTAGTAGTTTGGGGTTGTATGGTTACTGGATTTTTTGATATTGAGACATATGGTTTTTCGAATAATTTGTTGAGGTTGCTATTTTTTGGTTTTGCAGAGGATTTTTTTGAGCTGGTGGCTGTACCTGCATTTACAATACTGTTATGGGTTTTTTGGAGTTTCCCAACGTCTCCTTCTAGTTCCGCATGTTTTAAGTCATGCTGCTGACTGCTAGTTGCTTTTTGTAGCTCCGCATTTTTATAGTCATGCTGCTGACTACTAGCTTCTTCTAGATTTTGCAATCTTTTTCCCATGCCATCTATTTGTATAGATAACTTGGAAAGGATTGTATATATGTCTCCAGTAGTTGTTTCTGTTACATCATCTGTCTGTGTACCTTTCTCTTGATATGTAATCTGCAATAACATTCTTGTCAGTTTTTATTACTTCTATTGTGAAAGTAAAATTTTGAATATTTAATACCAGTCTTCGTATTTCCTTCGTCGTAACTGAGTCCTGTACTTTTCTGGTTAACCACCATTTGACTTGAGTATTATCTGTTCTTACAATAAATTTGCTTACACAATATGGTTCAAAGGCTAATAAACATTTATATAAAGCAAATAATTCTTTCCTAATTATTTCCCATTTTAATTGTGGTTCAGTATATGATCCTGAATGATATCTACAATGGTGCTCTATTTTTTCATTTATATATCTATATTTAAGTATTCCTCCATAACTATGGTTGCTTGAGTCTGTTTTAACTATGTATATAAATTCTCTGTCTTCGTCAGGGAAGTATAGTTTTGGTAATTTAGTACACATAGTTTTTATTTTTTGTATATGTAATTTATCTTTATCATCAAAGTGATATTCTACATCTTTCTTTAATTTTTTCTGTAATGGTTTTAAATTTTCTGCTAATTTAGGGATATATTCTCGTACTTGGTTAACTAGTCCTAAAAAGGATTGTAGTTTCTTTTTTGTATCAAGAGTTTCTTCTGAATTTATTATTTTTTGTACTATATGAGTTTGCATTTTTATTCCATTTTTATCTATTTGTATTCCTAAGAATTCTATTTGAGTTTTCATTATTTCTGCTTTCTTTTTACTTAAACTTATTCCTGATATTTCTATAATATGTATAAATGTTTCTAATAATTTAATATGTTCTTCTTGTGTTTTAGAACATAATAATATATCATCTATATATACAATACAGTTTTCTAATTGATTAAAGTAATTGTCCATAAAATGTTGGTATCTACCTGGTGCATTTTTATATCCAAAGGGTAATACATTCCATTCATAAAATCCTTGTGGTACTGTAAAGGCTGTTAATTGTTTAGATTCTTCTTCTAGTTTTAGGTGATAGAATCCTGATTTACAGTCAAATTTACTAAAATAGGTATAGCGTTGTATTTGTCTTACTTTTAGTATTTTATTTGGTATTGGGTAGTTATATGTTTTAGTTTTTGCATTTAAGTTTCTATAATCAATTACCATCCTACTTTTTCCTCTTTTTTGTTCACTATGTTTATTAACTATAAAAGCTGGGCTATTATGTTTACTATTACTTTCTTGTATATATCCG